>JAOZJS010000039.1:0-149694 GCA_025882695.1 Amerodectes protonotaria | reverse complement strand
TGAAATCCCATTGAAATCCCTATGTAAAAATCCCATAGACTTGGCTGGCAAAAAAAATGTTCTACTGCACTGACTGATGATATCCCAATGAAATGCCTATGTAAAAATCCCATAGAGTTTTGCTGGCAAAAAAATGGTAAACAGCACTGACTGATATCCCAATGAAATCCCTATGTAAAAATCCCATAGACTTTACAGGGCGAAGTTTATACAAGTGCAATGCATTCGCTGGGATATGCAAGGCGTGCTGAAAGGGTTAATGGACGCCCTCTGATTCAAAAACATACTCACACACTCATTTCATATTTCACAAAAAATGACATTATTGAATAAAAAATTGAAAATTTTCAATTCAAATTTATTTTTGCCATCTGAATAGGTTATAATTTGAGTTTATTGAAAGAAGGAAGAGGAGGGACCTATAAAGAGAAAGAAAGGGCCGAAAGTCTGCCAATGAAGGCTTTGTAGAAGCATATTAGGACAATATAAAGACAACAACAAAAATATAATTATTATTATCAATATTTCAGTTTTGTAGGCGGGGCATCCAATGAAATGCCACCAATCATAAACGTTTCAAGTAATAATAGTTATTATGACCAATGATGATAGTGATATATTGCTTAATGGGAAAATAAAGTTATTTGGAAAGAGAAACATGGAGAGAAAGAGAAGGAGGCGGTAAAGTGGATAAAAGAAAAATGAAGAGAATGCATCTTTGTTGGTCGTTGTGCAAACATCTTCATCATTATTATCGCTGTTAGTCTGGACAAAAAAATCATCATCATAGCCGTAATGGCTCTTGTTTTAATCATCATTTTGTTCTTAATGTTTTCACGCAAAGCTTTTTATTCAGCCATTCTGATTCTGTTTATTTCTTTTCAATTTGGCTGTTTTGATCAGAATAGAAATAAAAGATTTCGCATTTCCAGAACGGAAAACGTTCAGATGAATAGATGGATTGATGTCTGAAGGTGGACAGATAGGATTCGGATTGAGATTTTCAGGTTGAAATATACTATTGCCAAATACCGAATGTAGGTTGGTTGAAATCGAAGCTTATTGGTTGTAGGTGTTTTCCGATTAGGAGAATTCAATCAAATCAGATTGTGTTGGGAAAATAATCTCGGTAAAGAATTAGAGACTACCAAAACAAGTCCATTAAGCTGAGCGATTTGAGTGCATTCTCGATAAGATTATCACAGAATTGATTGACAATCAATACAATTTGTTCTGTATATTGTTCAGAATTGGCCGCCATTGTATGAATCGTTTTCAATGCAAATGAATCAAAACTTTTGTTAAGCGGAAAAGGTATTCCTCTGGTTTTAGTTTCCACACCATCGATCGAAACCAAGCGTAAAACTTTGATCTTAGCAGACATTGTATGATCGATTGCCAATTCCAAATAAAATATGCACTTTTCGATAAATATTCTCAAATATTTATCACGAAACAAGAATCGTACGAATTTGGCATGGAACAATATTTCCACCAACAAGTCGGAGAACATGATATTACTGGCCAGAATGATTTGAGCGAATTCTTCCGATGATTTGATCAATTTCGAATCACCAATACGCTCAAAATTGGATGCACCATGCAATTCACCTGATTCCAAACGAAATGAAGCTAATTTTGCGATAATACAATGATTTCCGGATAAATAATAACAATGACAATTATTCACAAATTCTCTTATTCATAGAATTAAAATTAAAATTCCATCCAACACACACATACCAAACGGAGTTAATCGAATTTTTCGGCCAATATCAAAAGCAAATGGTTCCAATTGATTGGCGTGATTCTCTCGAATATATTCTAGGATACGGTCCACAATTGGATTGGCTGATATGCTACTACCGCTGCTGAAATATTCTTGGCTGGTGGACAATGATGTTCCTGAACTGGTCTGTCTTGATAAACGTCGGCTTTCCATTCTGGACAAATATTGTTGCTTGAAACGTCTACGTCTTAGGCTGCCGCTTGGTGTGTTGCCACCGCTCGCCGAATGGTTGTTGGCGGAGGGAGATGTAGGACGTTCACCATTGATCATGGCGAATGAATTCGATTTGGCACTTAACAACTTCCAATTGCTAAATTGACGATTATTGTTTGTTCCTTCGGATGATGAAGGTTTTTTTGGTGGTCCTGGAAAACTATTCTGTCGATTAGAATGAGCCAAGGATGGTTGATGTGGCTTGGGCGATTTTGACCCATGATTACATGGTTTTGGTGTAGGAACACGGATCGGCGTAGAGACCGGTGTACTAGTGGCCGTTACCGGGGCCGAATTGGTACTAGAATTTGAATTAGAAGAATCATTTCGAGAGAATCTTGGATGGCCACCGGTGAACAGCTGGCTGCCCAATCCAAGTTTATCTTTGACCCAAGTCATTGAAGTCATTTTTCAGTCAAATATCGTTCTGAAAGTAAGGATCTTTCAAGGTTGATTTTTTCCAATTTGAATTTGGCGTCTCTTTTTTGAGAATACAAAATTATTCTCTGCTTTGGTCTAAGGGTCGGAATTCGATATGAATGATTTTAACAAAAGTAATTTGCATGAACGCTGTCGGCGATTCTCAGCAATGTAATTCGAAATAATTCTAGAATTTCAAAGAGAAGAATAAGAAATATAAAAATTATAAACCAGGAAAATGGTTTGCAAATACGAAGGCGAATGAAAAAAAAGATAAGAACAAAGCCAAAATTAAATTGGACAAGCTCTTCTCGTGTTACCGGGTTCTGGCTCCAGGGACCGAACCCAAAAGGAATTACTAACGGAAATGACAATTTGAACTGTTTTGTTACGTTGAAAACAAAAGAACAGCACAAAAAGACATTTCTGTTGTAATAAAAGAACTTTATGCTTCGAACAAAATTAATATTGTCTGGTATGGAACACTGCAACGATCCTTTTACAATAGAAGATAATATTCATAATTAAAATGTTGAAAGTAATAAAGTAAGCAGTCCTTTAGAAACAAAGAGCAAGAGAGAGGGAGATAGGGAGAGGGTCCCTGCAGGATGTTAGAACCCTCATGAACTCGTTTGATCAAATTGGAAATGTGGAAAAAAAGAAAGCGAAAAATCCGCTCTAAAATAAGTGTTATTTTTGAAATTTTCGATGACTATCACCACAAAAATTCCCATAATAGAAATATTGGGAAGTGTTGGAATTAAAAAGAATGATCAATTCAAAAGCAGCAAAAACACTAGATCATAGTCTATTAGGTCTATAGATATTGATTTAATGATCATAATCCTTTTCCATCATTGTAGAATCCTTCTGAATCTACCTCTTGGTTATGAAAAAAAGATTCTTTGAACAGGATCTGTTTTCCGAACTGATGACTGAGCCGAGCAGAATAAAATCCATAAATTATTCAAAGAACAATGACCTCGAAGTTTTTGTTTTTTGGTTGTGTCTCCATTTTTGCAAATTTTTTTCATTTTTCAAATTTTTTTCTGATTAAGAGTCTGCGCATGTTTGACGCCTATAACCTATAAAAGAACCGTTTTCCCCTCTGATTGGTCCGATGTGATTGTGAACCGATGTGAACCTGATGACGAGACACACTATAATCAGAAAGAGAAACTGTATTCCTCCCTCTGATTGGTCCAGTCATGATTTGACCTGATGACGAGACACACTATAAACAAGAGGAGAAGCTGTATTCCTCTCTCTGATTGGTTAATAGAAACAAGGGCAAGGCTGAGGGTAGATAGAAACACTCCCACTGCCTCTAATTACTGGAGGAATGATAAATGATACTGATCAGCCCAACGACCAAGCCACTTTTCCGATACTTTATTTATTTCCTGTAACCAATGTAAGAATATTGTATTCTAGTATTCTGCATTCTGTTCGTTTATTAGTATAAATCAAACAACAAGAATATGTTTCAAAAGCAGACTTTCAATTTAAAACAATTTTCATTCAATCCACGCCTTTTAAGGGTACGAATTTGAATTCCAGAAAGGAATTCCAGAAACTCCAAGTGAAAAGTTTGGCTAAAAATTAAATTCAATTGTGAGCGCAAAAAACAGCAGGAGATCCTGCAGAAGAAAATAAGATTTTGGTCTAAGCTCAGAAAATTCAATTATCAAGAATCAGAGAATCAAACCAGACAAAAAAGAAAAGAATCAAAAATGACTCTGGAATCGGAAATTTTTGGTGATTCAATATGAAACTGCCTCCCCAAACTCCCCAAGAATTCTTTTGATCGTGTTTTGATCGCGCAATGATAGTTTGTTCCTCCCCAAAGAAAGAGAAACGCAATGTTCCGGTTTATTGTTTTATTATTCTTGTTTTTTCTTTGGTGTTTTTCCGCGGAAAAAATCGCCACAATTTTCTCCTGAATCCTGAATCCATCGGAATGGATATCGTGATTGCAGCGAAAAGTTGAATTGGTAATGGCCTTTTTTTATGTGTACAATAGTACCGAGAAAGCATTACAATGTCTATCGCTTTATTGAATGATGGATTCTTTTCCTTTTTTCATTGAAAATTTCTGTTTTTTAGTATCTATTTTCCTTCTCGATGTAAACCATCATCCACCAGTATTACATCTTTTGATGTTCCTTCTCAGGGCGCAGATTTCAATAAGAAAGGAAAAAATTCCGAATCTATCACTAGTCTTGGAATAATGAAAAGAAATTCTCGCTTCCTGGCAAACATTCTTGATGTTTCACTTTTTTGCGTATATCTGTTTTTTATTTGTGAAGGAGTTTTTTTTTGACAAGAATAGTGATTGGTTGTTGGATGCAATTCACTGTTTGCGCAATGAATCTCTAATGATGTTGGTGGTGAGGATGATACTGGAGAGTTTTGTTTGCTTGTAACAATGATATTGATGGTGCTCTACTTTATCCCACTTTCATCCACTATTTCCCCTCCTATCGTCGAGATGTTCCAGACGACATAGCTGTTTAATATAAAAAATTCCTCGAAAAAAAAATACATACCCTTACTCACTCGCAATTCAATTTGATGATATTCTTGTTATTGTGGATGTTTTCCCAACTTGAGAGTTATGTTTACACAATTATCCTCGAACGGACAGACACAGAAAGATCCGAATCGAGCCATCGATCTCTCAAATTTATTATTTTTATTATCATCTCTAATAGATTTGGCTGATTTTGGTTGTACTTGCTATTTCATTAGGTAGAAAAACAATGCAGATAATTTGGAGCATCAATAAATCAAAAATGCGTAAGAAAAAAACAAAACCCTCGAGAGATACAGAAATAATGGAAAAAAACCCATATTTTAGTATAGATTCCAGGCCTTGAATGTTGATTTTTGGTAAATCATTTCTAGTTTTCTAAGATATTGAATAATTTTTTGAGTTTTTTTCGAATTGGAATCCCTCGAAAGAATAGCATAAACGTGTCAGACTTCCTAAGTGTGTGTTTTATTACCCATCCTTCATGTGGATGATTAATAAAATGATGTATTCCTGTTTCTCAAAAGATGGAGATCATTTAGAGTTAGATTTAGGTTTTGGTTCATTTTTCTGCTTTTTATCTTGCTTAAAAAAGGAGGAAGTAATTCGCGAGGGCGTGCCGAATAGTACTGTGGGCGGGTGCGAGAGAAAAGTATGCGCGACTTGTGGCGCACCTGCATAGCTCATCAAATCTTTTCAACCGCGTATTCGGCTACATTTCAACCTACATTCAGCATGTATTAAATTTATCCATCAAATGGAAAAATGTGGTTTCGAATATTTGGAGCCGCAAAATTGCAAAAAAAGAAATAGCTTTGTTGAACATTTTGGTGTGTGTCAAATAAACCCAAAATAATAATAATGTGATTTATGATTCTGGGCAAGCTGGCACCAATACACATACTCACACACTTTTACATTCGCACACCCAGATAGAATTCTAGGAACTTGGAATGTTCCCGGATCCATTTTGGGGTTTTTCTTTAGCTATTCACATGTACATTGGCACAAACACTCACGCCCAAAGAACCGAGACACGTCCAAGGGAGATGATGCAAAATGCGCTTAATTTAATTCCAGGCCAATTAATATTGGCTGTTTGAGGCGGTCTGAATGGCTAGCTGTTGTAACTGGAGAAAAATGGACCAGAAAATAAATTTTCGATTTGCTTTTACAATAAAAAACATCATTCTCTTTTTCACCATCATTGCACAGTGATGATTTATAAAAAAAATGATGATTTTGCCTAAGCTAATTATAAATACGGCCATGGTTCACAACCACGTTAGCAGTAGCTCAAATATGAACATCGAAACTTTATCAAATTCTATACTCAAAGAGTATGATCTCTGATTTCGAATCATTAAACTTTCATGTGTCTCCTAGAAGAGGAGAGAAAAAACTGCAAAAAAACCGTGAATCCGAGAACTGTGTTTTTGACAAAGTCCAAACTCCCATATTTTCTCCCCACATAAATTTGCATCAATTGAATTTCGGTTCTGGGCCTAGATATCGTACACCAACCAGAAACACAATGATGCATCCGACCAGAAGAGCAAACAACCTATATACAGCCCATAATGATGATGATGATGTGAATTTAATTGTGTAAAAAGCTAGAAACAAACTTTTCAAGCGTAAAACTTTAACTTTCTTTTTTTTCGAACAACGTTTTGCTTCCAAATGAGATGCTATTGCTGTAGATGTCAATGGTTTTTGTGATAAACATTTTACAATCGATCAGAAAGTCCTAGGGGCCAACACATGGTTCTAGCGAGCTGTCGCATTCTTGCCGCATCTCTCACGGTCCCCTGGATTAAAGATAGGTACGAGAGAGGAATCCAAAACACTGGTGACAAAGAACAATTCTTCAGGTTTATATTCTAGTTTTCCAAAGCTCAAAACAGGAGCCGAAAAATGATTGATTATGAAATCTAAACTTTGAACTTATTCTATCCTAACTGATTTCGCCCACGGTAAAAGAGATCTATAATCGAAGGATATCATTTTCAATTGTTTCGAATATTTTACAGCAGAGAAGGCTGACCCGTAGTTTAGCATTGTGCCCACCCTGCCTTAGAGCTTCGATGAGCGTTTCAATGTTCGAAACCGCCCACCAATCATCAGAGCAGTTATTTTGAATGTCCTTAAGTCCTTAAATTTATAAGATGGGATGGAAGTCCTTTATAACGACATTAGTCTCGCGTTCATTTTTTCAAAACTAGCCAATCACAATTCGTTTCTCTCGAACAACGGCAAAATACACTAGAAACAGTCTGCTGCTGTTATTGCTGTATGCTGTCACCATTCGAACGAGATAAATTGTGATTGGTTAATTTTGCAGCACTCATTCACATTGTTTTTCAAAAATCAGCCCAACCCAATCCAACTATCGTCGTTGTAGCGAGGAGATTTGTTTGGTATGGGGGTTGACCCGATTTCTGTGAACAATAGATTTGAGTAGGAGCTGAGTCAAGCGCATTCTATGATGAAATACGCCTGTTCAGATGTCATTATAACGGACTTCCGCGCGATCTCTGGTGGATCGATTCTAAAGCTTTTTCGAATTATTAGCCACCATTAAAAACCTCAGTATAATAATGATGACTTGTTCAATGATAGAATAATTTTCAATGATTCATATTCTTGGTTAAATCATGCATCATTGAATCATAAAATAATGCTGAAAACAAGGAATCGATAGGGAAATGGGCCATCATTTACCCGCCAGTAAGAGCAAGAAACATTAGATAGGTCCATAGATCATTTCAAACAACATTATTGTTCGAGGATAAGAGGTGTTTCTCGGAGAAAATCGATTCTTGAGAAAGAAAATCCGATCAAAAATCAATTTTGAATAGTATAGTTATAATTATCACACCATTACCAAAGATGCATGCCTAACACTGAGTAAGACTTTTGTTGAGAATCCGGGATTTTTATCCAGAATTGGGCCAAATTGTCTAAAAAATCTATCTATTGGTTTTCAGAACTAAAATCCACATGGTAACCAGTTTAAGTGTGTATGTTTCTGCTAATCCTCTGCTTCACTTTCAAGGAACTAAATTCAATTTTTTGTTTTCTGGATTTCGAAAACAAGAGTGCCAAGAGAAGAACGAGAACGAGAAAGAGAGAGAGGAAGAAAGAAACGTGCCCAGAATCCAGTAAAGTAGATTGGCATTCTTTTTTTCATCCCACACTTGTTATGATTATAGTTATGACCATGGGTTTTGGACTGTTGTTTTTGTTCTTGTTTTTGAAAATATTCTGGGTTCTGGAAAAACAATCCTCCAGAGAAAAGGCAGAATCACATTTCAACAACAACAAATGCGCCGTAATCATGAAATCTGGGGCCATTATTATCCGAAGAGAAAAAAAGAGATACTGGAAGAGTTTGACATACATTCAAGATAATATTTTTTTGTCTTTGCCTAGTTTCACCATTTTTTCGGTTGGAAACAAGACAACCAACCGAAACACACCCTCTTCAATCACATTAAAATGGTTCTTGATTACTGTTTTCTGTACGTGTATGGATGAGACGGAAAATCTGATACTCAAAAAATGGCTACGACTTCAATTTTGCATCATTTAAGCTTTAAATGTTTCTAACTTTTTGGCCTGGAATTCTGCTAAGCTAAGCTTTTTTCCCCTGGCTTATTGGACGATCCCGAATAGAAATTTGATCCTTGGCCATTCCCAATGATGCTGGGAAGACTCTGAATCTTTGATTCAATTCAGATCTGTCTGACCGAATAACATATGTCTTGAATTCTAGAAAATATTGATTTTAGCTTGGTTGTTCACGATCAGAAATCAGATTTCCGTTTCATCGAGCCTTTTAGATTCCGGTTTTCGGGAAAAGTTTGAATTGGTTCCTATCACAAAATCGTTTCGCCCTTGTTTTGGAACAAGAATTTGCCTAGATTCCCAATGGGAAAGAAGATCCCTAAGATGAAAAAGTTTCGATGAAAACTTCTCATTCATTTGGGGCGAAAACTAAAAACTAAATCTCTTTTCTTTGAAAGAAGTGGTGGAAACTGGTCGAAGATTTCATTGACAAGGAGATCCCTTTCATCCGAAAACATGTTCATCAGATGGAAAAAATGCAGCGACAGACATGAGATTTTCAATTATAAATTGCTCTTATGTTAGCATTAACATACATCCAGAGTCTGGATTCCAGACTAACCAGAAAGGATAACCATTGGGAATTAGTTCAAATAAGAAATCTGGGTGTTTGCCGTTGCCGGTCCAGCAAAGTCTCATCAATAATTTATATATCTCGCTAATTTTTACACTTAGTTTTCTAGGAATTCAGCTGCGAATAAAATTAGAGAAACTTGGAAAAAGCTTAAGAACTTGGAAACATAAGTCCGAAAAGGAAAAAGGCTTGAATAGAAGCTATTAAGCCCAAGAAACCTTAAATCAGCTTCAGGTTTTTTCCAAAGGTAAAGTAAGCTATTGTTGCTTTTGGCCACTTTCTTTTCTTCAAATTCCGGAAACAAAGAACAAAAATTAGCTGTTCTTGCTATCAAAAAGACAAAAAAGTTTCTTCTCTTTATCTACAAATTGCTGCTTTTGAATTATATTCTTTTTTCTTTTTTATTATGCTTCTGCTTTTCTAGCTTTATATGGCTTCGACCAGAGACGCTTGAAGGGAAAAAGCAATACTTGTATTTCTTATCAGTAGTTTTCTTGGAGAACAGACACATAAACAAGCAAAAAGACACCAAGGAGCCAGAATTAGAACCTGCAGCTGTGGCTAAATTTCAAGATCGTTAGGAATATGCTTAGGACAGGATATGATACTGGCCTGGGACTTGGATTTTAGGTTTTTATATCTATCTCTTTCGCGCTCCTCATTTCTCACTTTTCAAATGGAACATGTTCCTTAGGGAACAGTAGATTGGTTGGTTGTCAAGGATTTTATCATGATTATAATTTGATTATTTCATAATTAGACAAACAAGCATCATCAGCAATTTCAGCAGTGTAAATCATCAAAATTCCATGATGATGATGACATTAATTCATTAATTATTGCTCAAGGTTTCCCTAAGGTTTTCGCTTAGGTTTTTGCCGAGTATTTTTTTCGGGTGATCATCATAATTTTTGATCTCATCGTGTGAAACCTGTCATTGAAATGTAGTTCTTTTTTTTTCTTTTCTATCTATCGCTGCCAATTTTTCCCGTAGCACTGACAGACAGTCCAATATGCTGTATATTCTGTTGGATGTACTGTCGGTATATTTTATTTTGAATTTGTTTCAAACAAAATAGAGGGGGAGAAAATTCAGTAGAATTTGCACCATTGTGTTCGTCATGTTACTGTTAATGTTTCAATTTACTTTGTCTCTGGTTGAATGCATTCGATTAAACAACAAAAAGAATAGTTTGAAAATGTAAAATGCTGCTGTTCCCTGTTGTTTGGTTTGTCATTTGGAACTTTTTATTTTGCTTTTCATTTTGGAACAAAAAACATCGTCAGACAGCTTCCAGTGTAGAGCTAAAAGCAACTGAAAACACAATTCTGTTCTGGTCCAAACTAAAAATAAAGAAAAAAGGGGGCAAATCGCACACTAAAATAGGTTTTTTTTTGAAACAACCAGAAAAAAATAAAGACCCACAATTTCGATGAACTATTTTGAGGCGCATTAGTCTCCCAACTATCTCTATCCCTCGCATTCTGCTTGATTTATGATCTCGGCACGCACAGAGAAACACAAATTGCTCGGACATTGATGGAGAATGACCAAATGATTGCCCATAAGCTCTCTCCCTCTCTCTCTCTCTCTCTCTCTTTGTGCCCGATAAATAGAACAATAAGTACGATGTATCTTACTCTTTCTCTCTTCTAGGAACTTCCCACCGTTATTCGGCCACAATCATTTGGTAGGTGTGTATGTGTTTTATGTGTAACCGTATATAAATAAATACAAAAACCAAACAACGAAACCGAAGAGAAAAGGACGGAGTCGTTGATCGCCACCATCATCATTATTGTCATAGGAATCGTCGATGATGGAGAATAGAGCAAACAATGGAATGTATCATGCTATTTCAGTGGTTATTGTCAGTGCACAATCCTCAGGAGAATATGCTAAAAAAATATCCCGTAAAAAATAAAAGCAAAACGACACACACACGCACACACGAAGAAGAAAAAGAGACATTACTTACCCAATTTCCCGTTCCTGTTCTGTTCACCAGAATGCTGTTTCTGTTGTTTGCAGTTTTGTGCTGGAAATTAAACCAACATCCTCATCACAACGGTTATTGAAAGTTGACGGAACCGAGCAAATTTTGCACATACAAACACGATAAAATCCAGGATTTTAAGAGCCCGGGATTCCAGGACTCTTTTGGGAGCCAAAAAGTAATCAAAGATACCAACAAGAATAAACATTTGAAGATTCGCTTCAAAATCAAATTTGTCGGAAGAATACGAAAAGTAGTGGTCACAAAAATGATAATTTAAAATCAATTGGGTTTATTCAATCAATTTTGACTTTTTTCTGCCACCGGAATAGCACCCGATTTTTTCAGTCAATTATTTACCGCGATAAATGGCCAATGGTTGATCGGTCGGTCCAATCCTGGGGAATAAGAAGAATAAATAAATGGTCGTTTGGATACTCAAACACACAAACATTCCAAATGGACTATCGGAACTGCTACCACTGTTGCAGCTGCTAGAATTAGAATCTGAAGCAAACAAACACTCCTACTTACATAAACACAATGTGAGAGCGAAAAAAGATAAATGGTCAAAACGTTTGTCATCATTGGCTGAGAAAACTTGCCCAAAATATAATGAACGATAAAAGAACACAGAATTCAGAATCCAAGGGGAATAGCCGTTTGGGTGATTCAGATGGGCGCTAGTAATTTGGTTTTGGCGCCAAGCGAATGGAACGTCAGGAGAATATAACGAACCAACCGATTGGCTTGTTTCGCCTCAGCCATTCGAGGTGCATGAGATTCGATGATTTAGCCGTATTTATCTGATTCGGATTGTTGTTTAGCCAACTGATCATCAAAATAAACTAGCAACAATAGCGTTCATGTCGTTGGCTTTTTATAGTTTTTTTTTTCCAGAAACAGGGACATAACGCTTACATCATCACAGCAGAATATTCGTGGGAAGTTTTTCCACTTTTTCTAGCTGCTCAGATCCAAAGCCATGGCCAAGGAACCTTCAGGATTCTGCGCCTTGATTATTTGGTATGTTATATCCAGCCAACAACTACAAACTATATTGCTCCTGTCTTTCTTGGCGCCAATAAATTCATGCCTTGGTTGTGTGCGAACAGTGTGACAGAAATTCATGGACAGAATAAGAGAATCAAACATACATGGATCCATCCGGGATGCTTTTCCCGAGAAGAAGTGAATACAGAATAAAATGATGGTGCTTGCTCTACTGTGGTATTGAAAATAAAATCTCCTTCGGGCTTTTGTAATGAATGAAACGGAAGATGATGAGGTGGTTCCACCATACAACCTGTCCTTGACCGTCAAGTAGAATTCGAATTCTGTGGCTGTTTGCTAGTTTTTGAATGTTCTTGATCATTCATTTATTTATTTATGGCAAATGATCAATTAATTTCTTTGGTCGGAAACAACAAGGTTCCAGGACCAGGATTGGCCTTTAATTTCTTGTTGTGTTTCCTAATCATTCCTAGATTTATTATTTATCCTGCAACCAGGTCCACTGTGCGCAAACTAATTAGTATGGACCTAAGGACTAGGACGAAAAAATGCTCTAAATTATCCCGAAAGCTGGATTGGTTCCCTCAAGTAGGAAAGAAAAAGCAGCACCAAGCGTGGGCATTTTTTTTTGGTGGAAAAAATCTTTAGACCTTTTCGTTCTTCTCTCTTTGAAACATTTAATCTAATATAATATAACGTGCTCCTTTCTGGACATTCTTATCATTGTTTCTTATAATTATTGATTGTGTACATAGTTCGACGAACAAAGGGATAGGAAAGTTTATTAATCTTCTTATTCTTTCTGATCATTATTAATTTGAAGCACACACACACACCTAAAGCAAAGGAAGAGAGCATGGTAAATTGGATCAAACTTCATGGCTTTTTGAAAAACCCGCCTAAAATTAACAAGTTTTATACAGCATACAAGGCCAATAGCCATGATAACAAAAAGAATGATAATAATTGATTCCTGCTTGCTTCAGCTTCTTTCAGGGTGGCATTTTTCGCGCGCCATTTGAATGATTATGGCTGTCTTTACAGTAGTCTATTATTATGGGATTTTTTCCTGCTCGGCCAGAATGAATGTTGGTGGGTTGCGATTACATTCAAAAGATTCACTAAGATCACTTCAGAATCTTACGGCAACAGCTTTGCATCCGGATAATTTAACAGAGGAGAGAGAGAAAGCGGGTGAGGGGGAATCAAGCAAAATTCTAACAAGATTTGTCGGGTTTTTCCCAAACCAAAGGAAATTGGTGCACATAAATAATGCGTGAAGCGAGCATGCATGTTGAGTTAAGAATTCGAGAAATCGATATTCTCAGGCTCCCAAACATAAATTACATCATAAGTTTGTTTGGAAGGACACTGGGAGGTAATTTCCATATTAACATTTCTTGGATGGTTCAAAAGAATTAAATGAAAAAAGCTCAAGGAAAATGGAAATGAGATTTATCTTTAGACGCATTCATATTTCTCATCTTATCTGGACATTATCTAAACGTGCATAACCTATTCTCAACAATTTAAAAAATATAACAAACATAAGCTTAAATATCTATCTGAAAATTTACCGGATAATAGAACATTGCAGTTTTATCAAGATTTTGGTCCAGCAGTTTCTGGAACAAAATCACTCCTGGCCTCTGGTCTTGTATTGGAATCACCGGGAATGCTAAAACCCTAAATTTTCGAGAAGAAAATCATGATTCTTTTTATTGAAAAATGATCCATGAGAACAACAATTAGGCGGCCAGAACCTGGGCCAAAATTCTAGTTTTATTCTAGCTCGTTGGTTTCATACTCTAGCTGATTGAATAGTGCTGTCTTGCGACGCCAATCTTGTTTAGAATGGAGGAATGATATTAATAAGAAATAGTGAAGAAAAAAAGTAGAAAAAATGAAGACAGGCGAGCAGGAAGGCATCATTATTGAATTATTAATATTTATTCAAGATAAAAGAGATGAAAGAGAGGAAAACCATGAAAATGATCCGGAATACCAAGGAATTTCCTTGTTTACTTGCTTGCTTGTTTTTTATACTGCGAAGGAATGGTATCATTACAATTGCATTTGTTGTCTCGTCATACAACAGATCAGGGTTGGCTAAATAGTAAAATTCTAGAGCAAGAAAATTTTCTATCTTAATTTTTTCCTAAGAAAAAAAAATCGGACGGAAATTTCATCCGAATCTAGTTGATCCAGGGATTCAGGGATTCAATGATCTCATTAGAAATGGCTATCATCATCGTTCCACGTTTGTTACTCTGAGAGATTCCGTATTTTTCTTTATTTCGCAAAGAAAATCAGCAAAAAAATCTAAGCAAAAATTTTGTTGTTTCTCAGTGTGTTACAACCAGACCTTCCAGAGAATTCGCCTCTGGATTTTTGCCTATCGGGGTCTTTTCTTGTACAACACTGCACCTTCTACCTGGGTGGCATGCACTTAATTATATGTATCCTTGATCCACCAAAAGATTGTCTTCGGGATTTCTGCAATACGGAGAAAAATTTGAAAAAAGCAATGCAGTGAAGCCCACTGTTGAAGGGGCACCGTTTTAAAGCAATGCAGTGAAGCCCACTGTTGAAAGGGAACCGTTTTGTTGGTCGGTTAGCTCAGTGCAAGCTATCCAAGCGTAACTAATCTTGAATTCAATGGCCTGTTTTGTTATTTTTTTTCTGGTAGTCGGTTTGGGCTGTACCAAGATGTAGCAACAAGAAAACCGAACAAAAAGAAAAAATCAACCCAGAGAACAGGGCTGATGTTTCCAAGTAGCAATCCGAACGATTTAGATGAACCAATAGAAAAAAAGGATTTCGTGAACCACATGAAGCCACATGCATACAAACGGTGCGCCAAGGATTGCTTGTTTGATTTCAACATAATCTAGACATCAATTTCGGTACATTGAATAAGGGGGTGAAGTCAGAAGAGGGGCTCCTGTGGAGACAGCCAAAACCACCAAGGAGAGTTGACATTAGAATTGAATTTAAATTCAAATTTCTGGACTCAATATGCACTACAAATTGTTTGGAAGGAAAAAATAACGATAATTTTTTTCGAAAAAAAACGACAATAAGGCCTGTTTTCTATTCACTTTGTGCTTTATCGTGCCATTTTTTTCCAAGAATGCGGCCAAATTTGTATAGAATTTTTCGAGGGCGCTAACATTAAGGCTCGCTTGGATAGTTTTAAATTTGAATTTATTTTTTTCTCTTCTCAAGAATGAAAAAAAAGAAAATAAATTTCCAAAGAACGTCGTGTAGAAAATTTAAGGTGCTTTCTAGGTATTTCTTTTAAATGTTCGTCCTGGATTCTAGATCTTGGTTTTTTGAATATCTCTTTTGGGATTTATAAACTGGGAAAAAACTCGGATGATAAATCGAGGATAAAATTGAAAACTCGATTCTAAAATTTTTGTTGGAGCTTTCCAAAAAACGAATTTTCCTCAGTTTTTCTCTGCCTCGCTTTCTTCCTGTCTTTGTCTTGCACATCCTTCCTCTATTCACCAGGATACTCCATCCGTAAATGTTGTGGTACAGTACAGTACATCTCTGTGCAAGTTTGACGCCTATAACAACCGTTCTCCCCTCTGATTGGTCCAGTGAGGATATGAACCGATGACGAGACACACCACAAACCAAAGACGAAGCTGTATTCCTCTCTCTGATTGGTCTAGTGATGATTTGAACTAATGGAAGGTGTCCAGCTTTGATCAGTACATCCCTGTGCAAGTTTGACGCCTCTTTTCCCTCTGCTTTGTCCAATGTTATTTGACCTGATAAGGAGGCATACTACAAACAGGAGGAGAAGCTGTATTCCACTCTCTGATTGGTCCAGTGATGATTTGAACTGATGAAAGGCGTCCAGCTTTGAACAGTACATCTCTGTGCATGTTCGACGCCTATAACAACCGTTTTCCCTCTGATTGGTTTAATGGGATGATTTGAACTGATGACGAGACATACTAACTTTCTATAAAGCTATTTTTAGGATAAGATTCGCAGCCTTGTAGCCGAGCTGTGCGAAAAAAAATTCCGGATATACCATAATTAAAGAGGCAGCAGAACTATATTTCTTGTCTCATAAATAAATTAGGTCACACGCAAAGCCCACACGTTTTGGAAAGCAAAATCAAATATTGATTCCGTGTGTAAATGGGCTCCAAAAAATGGCATGGAAAACCTTGGTACAAATTTGAAGTTTTAGCGCATTTAATTAGATGCCGACAGATGGCGCTGTTTGCAATTTTTCAATCGCAGTCCAGTCATGTGATTTTGTTTTTGTGAATTATTTGGGTTTGGTATTGCATGAAAAAAAACATAACATGTTTTTCGTATTCAAGCATTTATGTTCTTCTTGGAGAATCCGAATCTTTGAAACTTCAATTAAAAATAAAACCACAAATCTTGTCGCTCCATCATCGTGCTTTTCAACACAAAATCATGTTTCATGTTTTATAGCCATCAAATTGACCAACAAATGTTTACTTCGAGTTTCTGGACCCGAATCTTTCATTTATCTTCAATCATTGCTCACCAATGATATGAGAAGGTTGCTTAAACAAAATGAAATTGTCGAAACTAACACGAAAATTGATTTCGATTCAAAAAACCATCAAACAATAATCTATTCATTTTTGCTATCAGCAGTGGGCAGAGTTCTATGTGATTTATTCGTGTATCGTGGAAGATTTTTTGCCAACGGTGATTATGTTTTGGAAGTTGATTCGAACCTAGCCAAATCAATTCAACGTTTGTTGCTTGGTTATAATGTTGCCAAATCGATTCAGGTGGAGATGGCCCAAGATTTAAACCTATGGTCAATCTTGCCTTATACAGTGTTTGAAAATTCTGGAAATACACAACTCAAACCCGAAGAACGTTTGAGACCCATCGATTCTGATGATATCAAACTGGCTTCGGATCCAAGAGTTGGAGATGCTTTCGTTGGTTATCGTTTTCTGACTCGACTTCCTGGTTCCAAATTAGAGGATATCGGAAAGTTCATAAAATGTCAATCCGATTGTGATCGAATTAAGCTGATTGAAGGAAATATTTTGGATTATATCCGCCTTAGATATCAGCTAGGCATCGCGGAAGGTTTCCGAGATATCAATTCTGGTTTTTATTACCCATTCGAATTAAATGGAGACTTTCTCAACGCTGTCTCCTTGAATAAAGGTCGGGCATTTTATTTGTCTTGTATTTTATAATTTCCTTTCTTTATTTAACAATAGGATTGTATACTTCGGAAGAGAAGACCATAAAAATCTATTCTGGTCAACATAATCACTTGATAAAACGACGATTAATGCCCATAGAATTTCAATGTGACAATAGAACATTGCTCTCCAAATCACCAGCACCGGGTACGATTATTCATGGGCCTTCATCGCCATCATCATTATCGCCTTCGTTGTTCCAAACGTCTCAAAAAACAAGACGAAAATTCGGTCTATTATGTCAACGTTTAGGACATTATGGTTTAGCATCGTTATTAGTTCCAAATAAGTGTAATAATTTTTCAAAAGACGCCAATGTTCCGAACCGAAATTCGCTCAACAAACTAGTTCATGCAGATAGTGGATTGAAACTATGCGCTTCAATACCAGAATGGTGGCCCAATAATTTCACTGAAACACAATTGAAGCCTTTGGACGATAACAATAACAACAATGCCAATAATTATCCGGATTGTTTATTTAATTTACAACGCAAAGCAAAACAATAACTTTAACATTGTTTAACCTTTCCCCTTGCCCAAATTGTACTATAAAACTCCAAGTTTTTAAGTTTGAAAAATTTTGTGTATATTTGTTGGTTTCGAATAATAATTGAATCGAAGTACATTTCAAAAATATGCTCGAAATCTTTTCCCGAAATTCGAGCAAGAAAGGACAATTGTTCGCTTATGAATTCGATGTGATCGATATTGGCGTTACTTCGAAAAATCGAACACTGTATAAAAGTAAAGATAATGTATCATTGTATGCTAATCGTGCCCGGATCCAGAATAAAGAGGTGGTATATTTTGAAATTATATTCACCAAGCACAAACACTACTCATTCATTGTGTATCATAGCCTATCTAAAACGTTGACCGAACAATATTTCGACAATTTTGCAACCGTTTTGAATAATCTTAGCGTTTGTCTGTCTCTTGTCAAAGCTACCGCTTCGGAACAGCTTAAATCCATTATGAAATGTTTGCAAATCAATCCCAGATGGACAAGCACACATGTGGCCTCGTACAATGGTTTTGAATCGTTTTTCAGCGAACATAAAGAAATAGCGATGGCCGAGGTCAACTCCCAGATCGATGATGATCGGATGACCCCGTTGCATTTGGCGATTAATTCACATATGGTAAACGTGGTTCGTATCTTGTTGGAAGAATTCAAGCCCAATTTGAATCTGGTGGATTCAAAAAGCTATTCTATTCTGCATTGTGCAGCGCTTTCTTCTTTTGAAACGTTTTGCGTAATACTCTATCAACCGGGAGTAGAAAATTTGATCAGTTGGAAGAATCATCAAGGATCGATGGCAATGCATTTGGCTTGTTTTGCTAAGAAATATAATGTTGTGTTCGAATTCTTGAAATTCGGTCTAACAGTAAGACAATTGACTCTTCCACCGCCCAAATTGAGCAGAAGAAAACAGGGAAAAAGTAATCTTAATGAAATGAATTCAACGACATCTTATTCGGTTGAAAGTCGAAAGAATAAAGAAAATGATCCTCAAGACAAGATTGTCCGATTCACTGAACAAGATTTATGCGACATTGATTGCCAAGATATAGAAATGGCCGGCAGTCCACTACATTGGGTGCTACATCGAAGATTGCTGGAAAAATTGATTGCATATAGGTTTCGTATGAACATACCAAACATGTTGGGCGATACACCATTGCATGTGATGACCAAACGGAAACGTTTACGTTGCGTGATCACCTTGCTTTGTAATAAATCGAATGTCAGAGCTAAGAATAAATTTGGCAACACACCATTACATCATGCCGTTAAAGCGGACGATATAATCATTACACAAGCATTGATTGTGTTCGATGCCGATATCAATGCCAAGAACAAGATTGGCGAATCTGTTCGCCATTTGACCTCCAAAGAATCCTTGTATTCCAAGATAATCCTCTTTTTGTTATCATCGTTGGGCGCACAAAGATGCGACAAAGATATGCAGGGTTGTGGTCCTGGTTGTAGCGCTGGCGGAACATTCGATGGTAAATGTCCAGCTGTGTTGGAACCGAATAAAGTGGAAAGCTTCTTCCAATACGTCAAAAACAGCACAATGTTCGAAAGAGACATGCAACGAACGCCAACCGAAGAGGAATTAAAGAATCGCGTCAACATGTTAACATTGGATGGGGGAGGTGTTAAAGGTTTGATTCTCCTACAGGTATTGATTGAATTTCAAAAGCTTTTGGATCGTCCGCTTGCTGATTATTTTGAGTGGATCAGTGGCACCAGTACTGGATCGTTTGTTTCATCCTATTTGGCCATCGGTAAATCATTGTCGGAGATCCGAAGCCTTTACTTCACTTTCAAAGATAAAGTATTCGTTGGTGATCGGCCGTACGATGCTGAACCATTGGAAAGATTCAACAAAGAGTTGGTCGGTTCGGATTTGTTGATGAAGGATTTGAAAGAAAAATACAATAAATATATCATCATACCGGCAGTGCTAATCGATCGGATTCCGATGAGATTGCACCTGTTCCGTAGCTATGAATCCTATTATGAATTGTTGAATTTGAAAACCGACCAAGATCCTGGATTCCCACGACATCCGAGCCGTGAGCAGGCTGTTTGGAAAGCATGCAGAGCATCAGGTGCGGCGCCAACCTATTTCAAATCATACGGACCATTTGTCGATGGTGGCCTAATGTCCAACAATCCTACGTTGGATTCATTGGCTGAATTTGAACTGTTGCAAGCTGCGCTGGCTCATTTGGGCCGAAAACAAGAATGCAAAAAGCTTGGATTTGTTCTGTCGGTTGGTTGTGGTAGGCAACAAGTTGAAGAACATCGATCCGTTGATATATCGGCGTTTTCATTGAGTTTAATGGAACTGAACAATCAAATCCGATATGCATATCAAATGGGCAACCTTCTCTTGTTCGAGGTTTGTAACACCGATAATCATGTGGTGACCAGAGCGGAAACATTTTGTTCAGCAACCGATACCATCTTTTTCCGTATAAGTCCACTGTTTAATAAATTGATCGGTTTGGACGAAACATTGGATTTTAAGATCATCAACATCCTTTGGGAAACAAAACGTTATTTGTATCTGAAACGAATGGAGGTGGCCCGTATTGTTGAATATTTGAAGAAATATACTTATTTCGCTCCGGAAAAAAGAGAGACAAACAGAAGACAAAGAAGCAAATCAAGCAGCCTCTCCAAAAAGAGGGACGAACCTTTGAAAAAATCAAGGGATTCTTTAAAATCGAATGTAAAAAAAACAGCAAAAACTTTGATGATAGGCGAACCAACAAATTTGAAAAAGATAATACAATCACCTTCTCCAAAAGAGACTCAGGAGAAGCAACAGGAATCGCCACAAAAATCCATTTTTTTGGAGAAATTCATGTCAAAAAAAGACAGAAAAAGTTTTGAAAAAATGAAACAATCTTCAATTTCCAAATCAATATCATCAAGAAAATCAAAAGATACAAAATCACAACGAAAATCTAGCACTGCGATAAATGAAAGAAAAACCAACCAAGATAAAAATTTGGGCAAAATAAAGTCAAAAGAACAAAATCGGAATCACCAACAGAATGTTTCCTCAAAAACTGATCGGAAAAAGGTTAGTTCCGAAAATTCAAAAAGTTCATTGGGAATATCGAAGACCATCAGATATGTATCGAGGTCGCAATCGGAAAAGGCACTGAAAACATCTTCCATCAAAAAAAGACAAAAAAGCTTAGATTCGAAAAATCTTAGTTCCAAAAATATATCCAATTCGGAGATTTCTAAATCCAAAAAAACTGTTCAAATCAAAATCATAGTTAAGTCGAAAATATCCGGTAAAACAGCAAAAAATAGTCACTAAAAGCTTCAGAAATCGAAGTAAAAATCCAAAACTCTAGCAGAAGTTCTAAAAATTTAAAAATAAAACCAAAATTTGAACAATTAAAATTATCAGTAAATTTGAAACATATCGTTTCAAATCAGCGGAATGATTAGACGTTACGGTTTCTTCGGGCTGGTCACATTTCACCACGAATTGCTTGGTGGTTGGATCTTTGCGGGTGCTCACCATGAACGGAAAGCCGTGTTCAATGTTGATACAGGCTGCACTGTAATCTCCGTACATATTTACCACAACCAGGCCTATTTGAGCTTTGGGATATTTCCGCAAAACTCTTTGCAGTGCATGTCGAGCAGCCTGTAATGGTGTTAGACCGTTACGAAGATTCTCTATTGCTTGGTAGCTAGGCAAAAGGCGCATTATAATATCACCATCACCTGTGGCTGCTGCACCACCAATATCTTGGTCAGCATAGCTTCCTGCCCCAGGGATCGGGCTATCACCAACTCGACTATAAAATGTCACTGATGAGCTTTCTAAAACAAGAATTTAGCCTTTTTTACTTTTCACTTACCCAGGTATCTTATGAATCGCTCCATTGGTAGATGTTCCAGAAGCGATTCTTCCTTGAGCATCAATGGCAACCGCACCAATAGTATCATGATGTGTCGAATCAATGATTTGGTAATGATCTTTGAGTGACGGTGTTTCCGGATGAGCTATCATTTCCGGTCGATATGGACCACAGCTTTGTCGAGGGTTCGGTTGAACATTTAGCCAATAGTTTGGCTGGCATTGATTTGATTTCCAATTCCGATAGCTTGCGGCAGACCAATCCGACGTTAGATTGTCCAATGAGAATCCCATTTGATGGGCAAAATCTGTAGCCTGGCTTCCCACCAACATCGTATGAGCGGAATGCTTCAATACTGCCAGTGCTACGCCGATGGCATTTTTCACCTGGCGTAGTGCGGCCACCGCTCCTACTTTATGTGTTGGGCTTAAATAATAATATCATCATCATAGTTGTTAGTTTAATTTAATAATTAAAGACCAAAATTTACCCGTCCATGATCATTGCATCCAAAGTGGTTTCACCATTTTCGTCTGGGCTTCCGCCCCAACCAACCGTATGATCACATTGTAATGTTTCACATTTAGAACAAGCAGCAACAATTGAATCCAACGCTGAACCATTTTTACTCAATACTTCCCAACCTGCACAAGGAGAGAAAATGCGCGGCAAAAATTTGAAATTTTCGTAAATTTTCCAAAAACTTTGAGTTTGAAAAAAAAATTCCTTTGGTAAACTTTTCTAACCAAATCATTCGTTAAGCAGTGAACCACAACAATCAAGACAATCAAAAACAAATACTTGCCAGCTTGATTGGCTTCCTTGAAAGCCCATGTGTTGATGATGATTGGCATTGTTCCTTCACCATGAGCTTCGACAAGACAATTGTTGTTGTGATTTAAAAATAAATAACTTATCAACAACGACAACCACGAGAAGAAGAGGAAGGATTCAACTATGTTCTTGTTCATTGTTCGTTTTTTCTGGATTCTCATCATTTGGTCTTATCTTGAAGGTCTAAATCTGGTCTAAACAACTCCCACCTTGGAAAAAACCTCGTCGAAGTGATGACCTGTGTTACATGTGGATCATGTTATCCTCAAAAGTAGTGTTATTTGTGTCAATAATAAAACCAAGCTTCGACAAAGACGATAATAATAATAATCCTGGTTGATTATCATCCAGAAAACTATCCAACAAGAAGATCAAACAAATCTTGAGAAAAGCTTCCAAAAAAAGAAGTCTGCACACGAATTGTGCTCCATCTACACACCGGAAAAACAATTACCGGCCACACATGTTTAGGATTGTTTTTTTCGAAGTTTCAATTTAGTCTGAAAAATGATTTTAACCATCAGATCCTATGCTGATGGATTGATTAAGCGTTTTGGTTTAATCGTCAAATTATCACCGATTCGAAATTATCGTCATTCCTCTAACGTGACAATCCAACAGCATCAAAACAATGAATTCAAAGATAAATTCAATCAAAATGGTTTTTTCGATAAGCTACGTGATTCATTAAAATTATTCATTATTGTAATTTCAACCAGTTGGGCGGTGACCAAATGTCTGGCCGAACCAATTTTGGTAAGTGTTTTGTTTGTGGAATTTTCAAGGATAAAATTCTGATCGATCGATTTCTTGAAAGCTTCAAGGTCCATCAATGGAACCAACCATACAGCATAACGATGTGATTATTGCCGAAAAGTACACTGTAACATTTAAAAGACATGATTACAAAAGGTGAATGATTCTGATTTTTGGTCGAAGATTTCTAATCGAATTAATGATTCTTTAGAGGCGATATTGTGGTGGTCCGATCTCCAATGAATCCGCATCAATTCATATGCAAACGTATTGTTGCATTGCCCGGAGATATAATCGAACATCATCGCCATTGTTTCGATTTCAGCAAACGTTTGACCATACCTAAAGGTCATGTTTGGCTGTTGGGCGATAATCAAGCAAATTCTACCGATTCCAGAGAGTTTGGCGCCCTTCCAATGGGCCTGATCATTGGTCGAGTAATGTACAGAATATGGCCTTTGAACAGGATTATCAATTTACAGAATAGTATTGATGATAATTATCATTATCACTATCCAAAATAATTAGATTAAAATTAGAATTATTTTATTTTCTTTTGCAAACAATAATTCTAATTTTAAATCGATGAAACATTTGTTGGAATTAAAAAATCATCTATTGTGGTGGTGGTTTCATTCCTCGTCCATATCCGGAACGCTAAAAGAAAAAGAACAAAAATCATCATAAACAAATTTAACCAAACAAAAACTTGATCCAACTTACATATCCATCATCTCTGCGATAAGTGTCTCTACCTCCGGCACCTCTTGGTGGAGCATCGTCAACTGTTCGGGAAAAATTAATTATTTTTAAGCGGTTCAAATTAAAATTTCAATTCAAAACACTAACGCTTATCACGTGGAGCACGAGAATCAGGTTTGACTGTTCGTTTCAAAGTAGCTGGTACAATTTCTGGTGGTAGATGAAGATATTCACGTAGATAGTTGATTCCATCATTGGTCAAATACCAATAATAATGTCGCCAGCTGAATTGTTCTTTGACAAAGCCACGGCTTTTCAATGATTGTAGAGCACGGATGACATGTAGATTTGGTACTTTGGTCACGGCCGGATGTGCTTTTCTAAAATGGAAATCTTTTTCGGCAACCATGACACCTTCCTTGAACAAATATTCGTAGATGGCAATACGATCCTTTTTAGGCATCAACATTTTTGCTTCAGTTGTTCAGCTCAATCTGCGGAAAAATCAATTAACAAAAAAATAGCCGAATAAGAAATGCATTGAAAATAAATTTAAAATTTTACCTACAAAAACAAATGAAAATTATCGGTTGTGAATCCAAAAAAAAGCGTGCTTTGTTGACAACCAACGCGTGTGAAAGGAAGAGGAACCTTCAATAATATGCTCGATACAAACACTGTGGTACGAGAAAAGTTCCTCACAGCTGTTCACATAAGATAGGATAAAACTTTCAACGTACTAATTATGACCAACAATGCTCAAGATACCCGCTTTTGAGGAAAAAAATTGGTTTTCAGTGCGTACGCGGCAATAATGTTGACAAGTTTGATGATCGGATGATGACTTTCTAAAAAAAAATTTGATGATGTTGATGAAAATCTAGACGTGCAGGAATATTTATCCATTCATCGTTAAGATAAATTGTAAACCGTGAAATTATTGACGATAAAAAACCAGGTAAGACTTGAAGTTTGACTTTTCTCCATAATTATTATATGACAATGCTCTGCATATTTTGCTTTCAAATGATGAAAATTCCTAAAAAAAATCTTAAAAAACGTGACCAACTATTGAAACCGCTTCGTGATTGTCTTCTCAACTTCCCGGTAAATTCAAAGTTTCCTACTAGGGTATTCAGGTGCATTTTTCGCTATCAATGTCCATTTTGTCCTAATTCAGATCAGATCGTATCTTCTAACACAATAGTCCAGATCATGGAATTTTTTGAGGCTGAATTGTTGTTTGGTAATTGTTTTCATTTTCGAAGGAGACCTTTGTTGGTCTTCTGAACCAATCCAACTATCAATCAATCATTTAGCGTTAAGCGTTATAGTTGTCAGGCCTAAAAACTAAATCATCACAATCACTTCTTCATACGCAAATATCATTAACATAAACCAGATAAATCCTTCGAGCTGTGTGCGTGCTTTTAGTGCAAGATTAAAAAAAAGCCAAGGCAAACTGCATTTTCAAATTATCCACAACAAAACAAGCAGTGAAACTTCCACCGCATATAAAAATCTAATATTCAATAATATTGATGTTTTGTTTTCCATAGTTTCTAATCGAATCTTGTCCTTAAGAAATCCCATACGATTATGATCACTAAAATTTGCCATAATTTTCTCCTGACAGTTTGGATTCTTGCGACATTTTACGTTTGTCATTGGGTTACTGAAGCAAAAAAAGCACAAAAATCCACCAGCGAAATGGTTTTAGAGGTTGACGAAACGTTGATTTGTTTCCAATTTGAAAATTAATCCAAAATCAAATTGATAATTTTACAGAATCATACAACCATACCGATTTTGATGACCGGTGCCGCCATTTTGGGCACAACTTTATATTTTGTTTATCAATTTTGGATTCGTAATAAGCCACAAGCGCCAAAACTCTTGCAAAATCCCAAAGAAAAATATCCAGTCAAATTGATCGAACGTCAAGAGATTTCACATGATACCAGATTGTTTCGTTTTGGGCTTCCAACACCCGAACATGTTCTTGGTTTGCCCATTGGTCAACATGTTTACATGTCCACCAAATTGAATGGAAATTACATTTCACGTTCATACACGCCGGTCACTAGCGATGATGATTTTGGTCATGTGGATTTTGTGATTAAAGTTTATTTTGCCAATGTTCATCCTAAGTTTCCGGAAGGAGGAAAAATGACGCAATATTTAGAAAATTTAAAGATTGGTGATGCAATCAACATATCCGGCCCAAACGGAAATCTCATCTATAAAGGATGTGGAAAATTCCACATTAAAGAAGGCTATGGTAAACCGTTTCAACCAAGACAATACACCAAAGTTGGTATGATCGCCGGTGGGACCGGTATCACACCGATGTTTCAGATAATACGGCATGTGTTCAAAGACCCAAATGATGGCTTAAAGATTTGGTTGCTGTACGCCAACCAAACCGAGAACGATATTCTGCTACGTAAAGAATTGGAAGAAATTCAAGAAAAGAACGTTGAACGTTTCAAACTTTGGTACACGTTAGATCGGCCTCCAGTCGATGGTTGGAATTATAGCACTGGATTCGTAAATGATGAAATGATCTCTAAACACTTGCCACCAAAAAGCGATGAAACATTGATTTTGATGTGTGGGCCACCGCCAATGATCAAACATGCTTGTATGCCCAGCCTGGATAAGCTTGGTTACTCGGAAAAGCATAGATTTGCATATTAAGCCATCGTTATATTTGCAGACTTAATAAATATGATTTATTTTTCTTCTCCATTATAATTATAATTATAATTTATGATGATTGTTAATTATGTCGAAAAAACCGGAATGCACGTGTGTAATCATTTGTTGTAAAGAAACTTTGTGGTCAAATATGTTTATTCATATTATTTTTGTCCTATAAAACTTTATTCAACCTGCTATCAATGTTTTGACCCTGCCAACCAAACTGTCAAAGAATCAAATTCAATCAAAGAATGGTCAATAATGAAGAGACATTTCAAAGGAGCGACTCATAAAATTGCCGGTTGTAGCCTCGGGATTTCGATTCAAGCGATAAAGATCCATTAAAATCGTTGTCGATTCAATCTCGATTAATCTTAATTATTTAGAATATTGAATTATACCAATATGGGTACTTTAGAGTAAAAGATATGTCAATCATATTTGATGTTCTCATGGATAGAAAAGTGGCTAGAAAAGTGAAAAAAAACATGCAACTTCACAAAGAAGCCAAAACTTGATGAGAATTTGAAGATGGAATTTTTGGATTCCAATTTTTTTGAAGATTTTTGTTTTTTACGGGAAACTTGTAGGATATTTTTCAAAATTAAGAGGCAATTCAGTTAAGTGGCAAATAAGATTATCGAAGGCCGATTGCCAAGTGGCACTCGGAATTAATCGATTCCTTCATAATAATTGGATGAACAGTCAAATCTATCTTTATTGTAGAATTCAGGAAGCAAGCGTCCAAATCATTTTGCTATATAAATCTTGGATTATCCTTAGATTTTTACTCAAACTACAACCACAAGCAACCAACCAACAAGCATAAAGATGAAATCCTTCACCTATTGTCGATTGTTCCCGATCCTCGTATTGATGATGATAATTTTCGTTTGGGACATCAACCAAATTGAAGCTAAATGTTGTTACAAAAAATCGATGATGTTCATTGCTGCTGAACATGTCCGAAAGGCGTGCTTGGATTGTTATGAAGATGGTTGGTTTTGCGGCAGAGGATCATGCAATATGTTTGGCTGTTATTGTGATGGTGGATGCCGTACCGAAACAACCAAAAGCCGAACAATCTGCTATGAGATTTCCGATTCAAAACTTGGAAATAATACCGAAATTATTGAAGATCACAATTCGATCTATCAGGATTTGGAGCAAGCAGTGAAAGTGAAAGGATTGGATTATCAACAATTTGTTTCATTCATCAGTCGATTTCATAATGATCAAATTAGTGAGTTGGATTTGCGAAAGGAATTCGAAAAAATGGATAAAAACCATGATGGGTCGATCACCAAAGAAGAGATTGGTCTTTGAATGTTATTTACCATTTAAATTTTGATGTTTCTCAAACAAATCCTATTCATTTGATCTTTGACAATAAAAATGTTTGCAAACAAATCTATTTGATCCATTCAATCGATATTCTGACATACTGTATCATGAACATGAATTGAGCCATGACATTTTTGATGAATGTTAGTGAAACGACGCTCTTTAAAAAACCGTGCTTGCCAACCATTTAAATGGATCATTTTCGTATTCATCTGCCATTTCAACAAATAGTTTTGCAAAGTATTATGATACGTGCTCTAAAATCATCCATGCAAATGAAATTAATCAACAGTTCATGTCCATTTTTGGGTCCAGTTCTGATGTTATTCTTATTGGTCATTTTTGATCCATGGAACATCGTTTACCATACAGAAGCTGTGTGTTGTCCCGCAACAGATATGATTGTGATCAAAACAAGCATCAAAGCTGTATTGTGTGAAGATTGTACTTTGCCTAATCCGTGGTGTGGTAATGGATCGTGTAATGACCATGGATGTGATTGCATTGGAGGATGCCGTGATAGGACGCCAGAAAGTTTTAAGTTGTGCTATGACCCCAACCTACCAGAGTCCTATAGGAATCATACGTATAATCACACAATGCTGATTTCCGGATCGGGTACAGAACAATCTAATCTTACGGATAGAGGAGATGACGATTCATTTAATTTTGGGCAATAAATTCAAATGAATTGATCGAAACCAAGATGGGTCTTTGAGCGCTTTTTCCAATTTAAATTCAAACGTTTTTCAAACAAACTTGATCCATTGTATCTATGACAATTAAAATGTTTGATATTATACGATGAAAGTACGAGATTTTTTTTCATCAGTTGGTCCATCAGTTACTTAGTTGAAATTGGCCAAGCCCATCATCATTTAAAAGGGTTTCAATCAGAACAGTGGGATGGTATTACATCGTTGACTCATTTGATCAAGTACAGTCTGGATTGTGAACATAGAATGATAATAGTGAAGTAGGAGGTTACAGTGACAATGAGTGAGTGCGTAAGCAGACCTATAAACCTTCAAAACTGAAGCCAAATGGATCAATTTGCTCCGCCTTGTTTGTTTAATCACAAGCATTAAACTAGCCCAGGGCAGGCGGACCTTTTTGTATTAGAAGGCCGCATCCATATACACTCTGTACGCATCCATGTACGATTTAATTAAAGGGATTTATATACAAAAGGCCGCACGTTCGCCACCCCTGAACTAGCCAATAGTAGCGGATTTCAGTCCTGCCACCATTCTCAAATTTTTGCCATTTCTATGGTCAAATTTTTAAATAAATTTCACCGCGTTTATGTTATTACAATTATTAGGATTATTTTTGAAAATTTTTTACAAAAACAGATACAAAAAAAGTAATTAAAAATATATTGATGAGGTGATCATATGAACCAGCAACAATGGTACTTCTCGATCCATTGCACCATTGATCGAATTCACAGAAACAATATGTGGTGTTGGTGAAATGATTCTTTTTCAAATCCAATTCAGCCATAGCATTATCGACAAATACTGCACGTTTAGGATTATCGGTGGCGGGACGGCAACCCTCAAAATGATCAGCAGGAACATCATCACGGAATGGCATTATGTTCGACAAACAATCTCTGGTAACGCGTATTTCCGCTTTGATGGAAAAAAGTTCAAATATTTTCAAGTCAACGTCTTTAAAATCAGCCAAAACACTTACATCCACGTTGTTCAATAATCTTGACACATTTATCATCATATTCTGGACATGAAATGGCCGAATAAATAAGCCAATTCACCTGTTCTAGCGTGCATCCAGGCTGTGTGGACACACATGAATAGCATAACAGAGAAGATGCTATAATGGCAAAGACAAAAACAAATATTTGATCAATCAATCAGCCAATCCATAATGGTAGTGTTAAATCAATCAATTCTTGAACAATAGAATAAACCGGAACAGAAAAAAAAACTAAACACAAACGGTGAACGAACCTTTTTGACAGCATTGTATGATGATCAACAATATGATTAATGCCAACACATTTTGTGGAATATTATTACAATTGCTGAGGTATTGGCTCCTAGTTAAAGAATACATTTTCTCGGGGCAGTTAGGGACAGTGAATTGACCCTTGACGATAATCAAAAATAGGAGGAAAAAGATTAAACGATCAATCTACGGATACCGGAATCGATCTTTATTTGAGCAAAACGCTGATGATGATTATTACGAAAATGATTTTCAAATGCTAGCATAGGTCGGAAACCATTGTTTCAAACCATTTTTTCTTGACGCCAATAAATGCTAGTTGTGCAACCAAAAGAAACAAAGCAAAAAGCAAAAAAAGCTCGAAAACATCACAAACACAGAAACCATTTGTTGAGGTTGATCAGGTTTGGTTTTAGTTGTTATGGTAACACAATATTCAGGTGTTGTATGTGACACAATTTAGTGGCTGCTCTCAATACTAAAAAAAATGGATAATCGAGAGCATGGTAATATTGCTGATGCTTTATCCTTTTCTCCAGTATCAGTTCTTGTTCGGCTGCCAGCCAGGTTATCTGAAGAGTTTTTGGTTTGATGAAATGGATTCACAGAAACAGATTGATATGGATCGAATTTCTTTCTGCGGAAAAATGGGCAGGTTAAAAGCTCTGAAAGCCACCAACAACATTGGATAATGCTTTTTTTAACACTTGTTATTAGCTTGGTGAAGATGATGATGTCGTTGTTGCAATCGTAACGAGCCACACAATTTCACAAACACACAAACATTAAATGATTCTTTTGATGACCATTCAAGAATCAGAAGCCGTTGGATGCTTTCCACCATCGATAACACAACGAACACAAAGCTTTAATTGTTATGTTCTGAGCAACGAGAACACATCTTACCATCACTCTACTAGCCTATTCGGAAGAGAGAGAGAGAGAGAATGGATGGGTGGATGGATGGATGGATGGAAAGAGAAAGGTAAATGATGCATGGAGCGAAAGAGAGAGAGAGCTTATGCCATCGTCGAGCTACAGGTGAAAGAGCAGCTTTGTTCTTTACCTCGAAAACTTTGGCTGGGTTTGTTCAACTTCTTTCTACAATGATCTGACTGAGGGTGTTGGTGGTGATTCATCAGAATCTAATGGTGCAGAATGGAAAATTATTCAAAGCATGACAGTACAGGTACGTCGTTGGCCAGGTAAATCCAGGTAGTTTTTACTTTTAAAAAGCAAAAAAAATTGAGTTTATCAGGTCGAAGTTTTTTTCTTGTTTTTTTTGGCTACCATTCTACTACCTTAAAAGCTTTTTGCTATTTTTTTTCCTTCTTCTGCCGAAGTACCGGTTTGGAGCATCTTGATCGTCGTCGTTGTTGTTTTTTTATTACGTTATTTGATTGCCGTAACTAAAGAGTTGTTGAAAACATGACAGAAACATGATGTTCTTGTGTACCTTTCTGGCAAGAAAGCGCACCATTGAAAGCTTGATGATAATTTATTTGCATAATAAATTATGTCCATCTTTGGCGTGATTATTAATTATGAATTTTCGAATCATTACATTTTCCAGATTCTTTAGCTTGATATAATTTTATTTATATAGATTCAAGGAATAAAATAAAAATAGTTCTCTTTTGATCCGAAAACAATATTCATCTATTAAACAATGGCCAATCATTGGACATGGAACGAATCTCTTCCTCGGAAAGATCATTGATGATGCCCAAAAAAGTTCTTACTTGATCCACATTACGTTCGCGTATTGCTTGACAAATGAATTTACCACCAATCTCGACGATTGGTTGGATTTGTAAAAAATGTGCCGCTATCAATAGATCATATAGATCTGCACGGTTCATCCAACCATTAACCGGATCTTCATCGCCCGCCACGTCCGACAAGAATCGTCGATCCCAATACGATGGTAGCGGTTCTTCAGGTTTTTTCATTTCTTGTGATGAATATTCATCCTCTTCCAAATCTTCGTAAATGTTTTCGTTCAATTTTGGATCATCACAATGATATTCACACCAACGGATTATGTTTTTCATTGTGTCGGTGTTGCATGCTTGCTGATGCTGTAATGGGATTATTGCACGATGATCTTGTTTGTTCTGATCTTCTCGAAAAGCTTGTTGATCAATCAATTGGATTATATCCTGAAGATAACCCGATAGCCTTGCAGCTCTACGGGTGATCGGAAGAAGATCTTGTCCACCATAAGGTTGAATATACACCAAACGACGATCACCATCTTCATCACGATCATTATTATCGTTGATGTTGGCTGGTTGTCTAGCACCCGAACATTGTCCGGCAGCAGAATCCATAAAAGCGTTTAAAATACGGATTTCAGACTATATTGGGCTAGGATGATTCTGCAAAGAAAATCAAACTAAATCATCACCGTCAACAACAACAAATACATGATTGGGTGAAATTCTCAAGAAAATTCTCATAGTGAAATTCTAACGAATCTAAAAATAGATTCAAAATTCATTTTCGGTAAAAACCGGGTTAGTATCGATTCTATCGATTCAATTTTAGCATTTGGTCTTTGTGCACTGCAGTGCTCCCTCTTTCGAGAATTTGTTTTGAGTTTTTTTTGGGCTGTTTTTTGTCAATTTTCCATCTGCAATTTTCTCCTTTAATTATTCTGATAATCGATTTTAAAGCCCCTCTAAATTTCACTCTCATCCTAAGACCAAAAAATCATGGAATTGGCCAGAATGACCAACACTGAACGATTGAAATTATGTCGAAGATATTTTTTCTTTGGTTTTTTGGCTCTACCCTTCTTGTGGATGGTGAACACTGTTTGGTTTGGTATTTTTTTGGTCAATTTTAATTCATACAAACTGCAACAGCAACGACAACAGCAGCTCAGACAACGATTGGCTCAGCAAAGGCAACAACGAGAATCTGGTAGTAGGCAACCCTCTTCGCATTCATCACCAACCGGACCACCGAACGCTGCTCATGCATCCACATCATCTGCATCTTCAGGATCATCTGCACCGGCTAATGTCAATATCCAACAACAACGACAACAATCGTTGGATCCGGAAACAATGAATCATTTGAAAGCTATTCGTTCATTGGTCATTTATTCATTTATCGGTTCAATGATATGGATTGTTGCATTGTTTTGCTGGATCGTCACTTTTCAAATCAAACGCGCCGAATGGGGAGAATTAGGTGATCAAATATCGTTCAATATTCCAAGAGGAATTCCATAGACCTCCCACAGTATTTCTCTTTAGGAATATTTGTGATTTTTTTCTAAAAAAATTGTTTTTCAGCCATCCCGACAAAATTCTTTGATTCTTTCTAATGTTTCAATTATTTAAATATAATTTCATCAAATCACCAGATTTGGTTAAGGATTCTGGATTCTGAAATTTTCCAAAAATAATTCGTTCAAATATTTTTCACACGCCAAAACAACTCGCGCACCCTCGGAGGCGGCGCTCGACAGAACTTTTCATGTGTATGTTTAAGAAAAATGACAAGAGATGGCGCTGCGCGTCAATTTTTTGAAAAAATTTATTGCAAGTTTTTTTCTCGCTGCATCTCGTAGCTTTCTTGAAATTCTTTATTGGAATTGAGAATATTCTGAGGCAATATGCTGAGGTAATTCAAGAGCATATCAAAAGTTTTCACAAATTGGGTCCGTTGGAAAAATCACGTGTAGCTTGAAAACATTCGATTTGATTGTTTGCTCGGAAAATTCTCGAGGTGTTTTCGCTAAAATTTCTGAAAATTTTACGCACAGAAAGAGGAGCAGTCACGTGCTTACGCGCATGTATCTTCCACAGTGCTTCGCGCTATCCGCTCGCTCGCTCTCTCTGGCTGTCTGTCCATCCGCTGTGCCTTCTACTGTGCTTACTATTTCTGTGCGTGTAATTCAGACATTTTGATTTAAGCGCCATCTTTTGTCATTGATTTCAAACAATTTTTTTTCTGGGAGTTTTAGCTTGTTGGCCGATACATGTCGTGACAACAGGCAGAGAGAAAGAGCTTCACCGTCGTCATCTTCAACCACCACCAGGGGAGGGTGCGTCCCCGTTTCGATGTTGATGATGAAGATTTTGCCTGCTAAATTGTTTGCTTGTGTATGTGTCAATGTGAGGAGATAGCTTTTTTTTTGGGAAGCTTGTGTTTGATTGTCGCCCAATCCAATAATAGCTGAAATAATATTAACCAACCACCAAAATACAAAAGCTTAAAGAAAAAAAGCGGTACTATGTTTCTACATTTACATTTGATGGTGGTGTATTGAGCTTGCAAAAACAAAACGAGGAAAGTTTCGACAAAAACGACTGGCCACCAACCAACTAATATCATTGTCCATTTTACGGTTTTATTTATTTTTCAAAATTCATTTTATTTCTCTGGTTAAATTTTAATTAAATTGATTGATGATTGTTACGGTTTGTTGATACAATCGGGGCGATCATTGTTTTGAAATTTGTTCACCATATTGAATTATTAACAAATTGACCATATTGCATCAAGTTCGTCTAAAGAAAGAAGCAAAGTAAAACATTTGAAAGATTCGACGTGTTTGTCTTTCTCGCTCTCAACCAAAAACGTAAGTTTGTTTTGGTTCAACGAATTCTCATAATGATGTTGATCGTCATTAGCGTCCAACTTTGATGCGTTTTCGATGAGAATGTTAATAAATGACAAGGTCGAAAATTTTTATGCGAAAAGTTTTTCTTTGTGAATTTGATCAATTAATACAAATTTTGATGGTTTATTTTTAATCATGATTGTTTTATCGATCGAAATTAGTGTTTATTGAAAATTTTCTGGGAATCACGTTAGAATTTTGAAGAAATCCCAAAACATGCCTCAAAACATCCATCCTAAATTGAAAACGGATGAACAACAAGAGAAATTATTGGATGAATCTTTGAGTATCGTCAAAGTACAATCATTTCATATGAAATGTTGCCTAGACAAAGGTAAACTAATGGAGGCATTGAAGCATGCTAGCAATATGCTCTCGGAATTACGTACATCATCGTTAAGTCCACGTTCTTATTATGAATTATTCATGGCCGTAACCGATCAATTAAGGCATCTGGAGATGTATCTGGTTGATGAATTTCAACGTGATCATAAAGTCTATGAACTATATGAATTGGTACAATATGCCGGCAGTATCATACCAAGATTATATTTGCTTATTTCGGTTGGTTTGGTCTATATGAAAACGGCACCTTATTGTAGAAGAGAGATATTACGAGATTTGGTGGAAATGTGTCGAGGTTCGTATATCATTTCAATTTCAATTTCAATCATTTATAAATGGAACTATTTACTTGAAAATAATTAAAGGAGTCCAACATCCACTTCGTGGTTTGTTTCTTCGGAATTTTCTTCTGATGACCTGTAGACATGTTTTGCCGGATGTTCCACCTGATTCGATTCCAAATTATGAGGACAGAAAATCGATGCCAAATCATGAAACGACCAACCCCGATGATTCTGGTGGTGTCCAACAGCAGCAGCAGCAGCAAACACAATTTGTTAGCTCAACATTGACCAATGCTATAACACAGCAACAGAATGTTGAAAACAAAATAACCGATACGGCCACCGTTATGGATTCCATTGAATTTGTTCTAACCAATTTTGCCGAAATGAACAAACTTTGGGTTCGTATGCAACATTTGGGCCATACCAGAGAACGTGATCGTCGTGAACGTGAACGTTTAGAGTTAAGATTGCTGGTGGGCACAAATCTGGTCCGTCTTTCACAATTAGAATCGGTCAATGTTGAATTATATACACGAGTGGTGTTGCCAGGAATCCTGGAACAAGTGGTCTCATGTAAAGATGCTATCGCTCAAGAATATCTAATGGAATCATTGATACAGGTGTTTCCCGATGAATTTCATTTATCCACATTGAACCCATTTTTGAATAGTTGTGCACAATTGGCTCCGGATGTGAAAGTCAAAAACATAATTATTGCATTGATTGATCGTTTGGCGCAATCACACGATGTACCATTACCGGAGGATCTGTTTGAAACATTTAGCAAACAGATCAGTAACATTATCGCCAATCGTACAACCATTGCCATCGAGGACATCATCAGCATGTATAGTTCGTTGATAAATTTTTCATTGAAAAAAATTACTGATCCAACCAAAAGAGAGCAGGCAATCAATTCAGTCTTGGGACACACGTTGAAAGCCATACAAGACATGAATGTGGTCACCATCAATACTCGAACACCGTTGGGAAAAGAAATGTGCCGTTTTCTGAAAATGCCATTCAATTTGGGCAATTCCAATTCAACATATCTATCATCGTTGTCGAATGATTCGGATCGTGTTGGTGGTCTTAAATCCGATGAGTTTAGTTTGATCAAAATGAGTTTAAAGTTGACCAACTATAAAAATTTGGTTAAAGAAACTACCGATATTGAATTACACAAACAGATCATATTAACATTGATCAATGCAACGTTGGAGAATTATTCCGAAGATTTTATTAGGCCTGAAGATCGTCTTACGCCGGCAGAGATACAAACATTCTTGACCGAATTATGTGCACCATTGGTCAATGGAACCAATCAAGTGGTGGTGATGGGAACAACATCACCGCAAAAGCAACAACAGCAGCCACAACCACCTGTTCCAGTGGATGATCAAGATGAGGATTTTATTGATGAACAATTATTATTATCGAGATTTATACATTTTCTATTGTTGCCCCAGTGTATTGATGCTGGTAATGGTCTGATGACATCGGAAAGCGGTGATCATACAACCCAAAATGGTGATGAAAATAAAAATGAAGATGGCGATGATACAATTCAAAAAAATAGTGAAGAAGATTTAACATCAAGCGTGCAATTATTGGACACCACTTATTTGACATTGAATTCAATCAAAAAAATCTTGGCTACCGGAGGTTCAAGCCGTATACGGTATACCTATCCATCATTGGTATTTGAAGCTTTACAATTATCCTTGAGGTAGGTGGATGATAATGTTAATTGACATTAACGTTAAAAATGTTAATTTCCAAAATTCATATTAATTTTGGCCGGAAACTAGGTATAAGAAAATCAAAGATTTAGATGAAAAATGGATGAAAAAATGTCAGAAAATATATCAATTTGTCAATCAATTGATTGTCACCTTGTTGAAAGAAGGCAATTGTCCTGAGCTGTGTTTGCGACTGTTTTTGGAGGCAGCTTTGAATGCGGCCAAATCGCAGATCAACGATTGTGAATCGATCAGTTATGAATTCGTTAGCCAAGCGTTTTCCATTTATGAGGAAGAAATTTCTGATTCCAAAGAGCAAACACTCTGTCTTCTGTTGATCATTGCTTCGGTGAAGAATATCAATTTTGAGAATATTGAAAATTTCACACCATTACGTAATCAATGTTGTTTGAATTGCGGTAAGTGCACTGAAATTTCAGTTTCTTTTCATTTCGTTTTGATCATAATTGTTGAATTGATTGATTTATAGGAAAACTAGTGAAAAAGAGTGATCAATGTCGTGCAATATTGGCAGCGAGCGTTTTGTTCGTGACCAATGGTCAAACATTAGAGCCGGAAATCATGAAATGTTTTAAAAAATGCATCAAAATCTCCAACAATGTTCTAGACATTGCATTACAATTACAATTGTTCGTCGAGATTTTATCCCATTTAACCTTATATGTACGCTTCAAGAATGATGAAATCAATGAAATGATACTATCGTTGGTTCAATTAATCCAAGAGAAACAACATGATGCGACAATGTCAGAATTGGCTCAGAAACAGTTTAAAAATTCATTGATTTTCTTTAAACAAAATGGAATCCACTTGCCCAATACTGATGTATGATTGATTTAAATTTCAAAAAATTAATTTTGTCTTGCATGGACAGCATGAAAAAGATGATGAATTCGCCAACAGGAATCTATTTGGATAATTGTTCAATAATATTAATTCTTTTTTTAAAAAATCCGAAAAATTCATGTGAATACTCACCGACACACACCCACTAAATGTTACACAATCGTTTAATATAGAAAAAAAAACTGAAAATTATTTGTCTTGATTTGATACGATCTGTTTCGGTTTCTGAATTTGGAAATCATACTGATGATATGGCCAAAAACAATGAATTTTGAAACGAATTCCAAACTCAAATGATTTTGATCTTTTGGCAACTTTGCAATTCAAACAATTTTAAAAATTGATATGGATTATCCGATCTACCTTTTTGAATATTAGATGCATAAAAAAGCTCAAATATTGCTTTGAAATTGGTTTATTTTTATTCAAACCCTTTAAGAAAATCAACAATATCCGGTTTTTAATGAATATTCAAGTGGCGAATGAAATTTTGACTAATACAAGCTGATATTAACACTTTAATTAAAACCCACGATGTTTTTGTGCGGCCACAAATTCAGGATAGTCAATGAAACCATCCATGTTTTTATCATCTTGTTTTAAAATTGGATCAATCATTTGTTCCAGTTCCATATCATTAAAAATTTTGGTGGTTCCTTGAACATTTTGGGCATTCTTGCCCGAATGTTTGCTCTCTTCAACATGCCAATGTATCAATGATTTGATCAATTCGGTACCATCCAATTTATTGTTATTATCATTGTCGTGCATTTTAAAATAATGAAATTGTAATTCTTCTTCGCTCATCTTGTTCACATCTTGTTCGCTCATGGCATCATGTAAATGTTCCTATAAGAGAAGATGCTTAGTTAAATGATTTAACAGAAAAATTTAAAAAAACTCAACCAACCTTAATATGCTCTTTATCATGAATTCGGCTATCATCATGCAGGACATTTTGGCCAGTTTGTGGCGCTTGCTGATAATGTGGAACTTGTCCATTTGTTTGCTGTGTTTGCTGATATTGAACATGTTGTTGTTGTTGTTGTACTGGAACTTGCTGATATTGAACCTGTTGTTGTTGCATTTGAGGCTGTTGATGGTAGATTTGCTGCTGTTGGACCGGTACACCTGTGAAAAAAATAAGAAAATTAATTTTTTTTTTTTAAACAATGCGGATCACTCGGAAATCACCATATTGGGGTTGATTAAAATGAGCAAATATTGGGGGCACTTTGATGAACATCGTAAACGATAAAGCTATGAAAATTGGTAATACTGATGTTGAGAAATTTTTATAGGTCTTTAGTTTGATTATAAAACGCCAATTAGCCGGTGGTAATCCAGACTTTTTTAGTTGCTGCAATAATCATCATCCACGAAAAGTAGAATGAGAATAATTATTTTCCATGAAACAATAGCCATACCATTTTGAACGCCGAGAGATTTTATGTTCAAAATATCAAGAATTTCGATTAGTTGAACACAAAACTTGACCAATGCCCTGACCTAAGCAAAATGACAATTTTTTTCACAAAAAATTCTTCAACTAAAACTGACGTGGCTCAGACTATTTTCATTTTGAAAACAAAATCATTCAAAAAACCATTCGCTGTTAAAACAGAATGAAACACATGGTGTGAAACTGAATCAGGTTTAACCTTTATCGTTGTGTGTTTTACGCTGGAGTAGTTGACCTTTTCTTAATTTCTGAAATTTAAGAATCAATCATGTTTATAACCAAGAATTGTCCCCAAATTTTGCGAACAAATTATCGTTTATTTTCAACGGGGATTACTCCATACTACAAATTTCCTCTTCACCGAACAACAACAACAACAACAACAACGGTGAATTTGTTTTGGTTCCAGCATCATCATCAGCAACAAAGTTGGATTCATTTAAATCATGTTGATAATTCTTATTCTGTGACCACCAAAATTGCCAATAGACAAAATAAACGTAAGTTTTTTTTAATTTCTTTCGATCAATTTTGAATCTTGAAATTTTCATGATATCCTATCATCTTAGCTTATCATCATCGTTATGTAAACTATGCACCGCTTCTGTATGAGTGGTCTCAAAAGTTATTATCCGGACAGTTGACTTTGGACACGTTGATTGCGTCTAAACAATTTCAGCGTGTTTCCGATAATATCTGTGATACGATACGTCATTCAGACACGAATATTCTGAACATGCTAAAGTCAATTATCATCATGAACCTGGATCAAAATCTAAGAATCGTGAGTGATTGTGGTCATCCAAAAATTCATGGTTTTGAACATTTTCTCTTGTTTCTTCTCTGTGCAGGTTCGATTTTTAGAGGATGAACTGCTCTACAAAATTCAATATAGTTATGATTTTAAATTGTTAATATCTACGTTGACTTTATATAATCCTTTGAAAGAGACCACACCAAAACGGAAGTTAATATTCGATACTCTTATCCGTATAATTAATGATAAATTAGACAATTCTAAAGCTTCACTTTTAGATTTGATTCATTTAGTAAGTTGATTTTTATCCAAGCTTATCAATTCTTATCAATGAATTTATATAATCATTCAAATTGAAGATCAAATTTAGCCGCCATTTCCCCCCAGAAATAATGATCAAAATCGAGGATCAATTAACTCAATATTTGGATTCCGAAGAAGAAGAAATCCCCTTAGATAATTTATGTTATTTAATGGTACAACTATCTCGGCATAACCGAAGAAACAAAACATTAATACGATCGGTGGTGGCCAAATTATTAAAATATCGTTCAGATGAGATCTATACGATGCCACCACATTTGATACATATGATTTCATCCTTGAAACGTTTGAATTTTCCTGAAATTAATTTATTAGAAAAATGTTCGGATATTTTGGTGAATTTTAAATTTTTAGAAAATCTAAATGAATCATCTAAACGTGATTTTACTGTGGCAATATCGAATTTCAATTTTTCTTATCCAAAACTAAATGATTATTATCTACAAACATTAATGGAAAACCCGGAAGTTTTCAAGCATCAAGATTTAATAACATTAACAATAACTTTGGCACGGTTGAATTATCAAAGGGATGATCTGGCCGAAATCATCCTGACCCATGTTGTACCAAAATGTTCGATGGAAAATTGTGCATCCAAATATCAATGGTTTAATTTCATCAATTCTTTATTGCTGCTTCGATGTTGTCCTATTGAACACGTCAAGAGGATTTTGAAAAAACCATTCTATGTTGAAATGGAACAAGAAGAACTTGAAAATCATTTGAAATTTTTAAGAGACCCAAACAAGCAAAAAATCTCTTCTTCTGAAGAGGAAGCGGTAAAGACTATGGAAGAGAATGATAATTTAGATTCAAATGGCCTTGAAGGACAGGAAGTTTATCGTATGATGAACATCCGAAGGAAGTATTGTCTGCTGTACGGAATGTTGACACTGCAAAGTGATATTAGAATCGTTGATTTGAATACTCATCAATCTATGGGAAAGATTGATTTCAATGAATTTTTCGATAATGATGAAGATTTGAACAATTTTGAATCTTATCGCAAAACTTTCGATATGGATATGATCAAAAAATCCAGAGATGTGCAAGAATTTAGGAAAAGATTGATACAAATTTTTGAATCGTTCGCACCCAGTAAAGATAAATATATGGTTACGGATCTTAAGACTCCATATGGGTTTTTCATTGGTACATTTTGTATGTTTTAAAATTATCTTCTAATATTTATGATTTTGTATCCTAGATGCTGAATTGAAAGTTGACATGGAAGGGAAACCACAGCTTCTTAACGATCCAGGTATATTGTTGAAAAACGCCAGAGAAACAATCTCAGAAGAATATCGAAGGGTTGCCTTGATGTGTATTGGTTTTAATGAAACATTATTGGATGATAACACCAGATTAATCGGTCCAAAAGAAGCAGAATTATCCATACTACGCTCGTTGAGCTATGTAGTGGTACCGGTGCATCAAAATTCCCTACCTAATTCGGTTACATCATTGAATAGGATCAAATTCCTACAAAATTTAATTGCATCACATGTTAAAAATGATGATTCTTAGTTCAACATGGTCTTGATGAATTCTTTGTAAATATCTTAATGCTTAAGATTACTGATGATATGATGTAAAAAATCAACACATTAATTTTTGAGTTTTTTTAATTAAAGTTTTTGAATTTGGAAAAAAATTGAATTTGAAAAATCTTAATCGATGCTATCGATAGTCAATTTACCTCAAAAGTAGTGGAAGCCGCTAGCATAAAATCTTAAATGTTTTACCGTACCACTACCACAAATGTTTTTTTATTGTCTTGGTTCATGAGTTAGGGCTTGTGTCGTCGAGATTGTGCTTTATTATTGAAAAATTTTATGGAAACACAAGACAAAAAAACTGGACATTAGACATAGAAATCATCAACGACAATTGGAAGATTTTGTTTTTGTCATCCAAAAGTTAATATCTTTGATTTCATTAGCATTTTCCAGCCAGTGATCGGTGGGGTTGTGAAATGAACCGATTCGGGACTGAAGAAACAAGTGTCTGTTGAAAACATAACAGTAAGTTTTGTTCTATTTTCGTATTTTCTATGAGTATTTTTTATTTATTAAGAATTTTCAACTCGTAGATATTATCATTTACATCTGTTTTAAAGAATAACTTTGATAAACAATCTGGGAATATGGTTTGAATGGATTGCAAAAAAAACCCGGTTTCTCAATTCTTTGGGTGTTTAAGCAAATTAATCGGTTTTAAATCTGATATGGAAAAATAATTTTGGATATAAGCATGTGACACAAGAGCTGATTCCATTCAGCAAAACAAAACAACTACTCTTTGGCTGGTCATATCATTGTCACAGTCATATTTTTATTAAATAATTTTGTCATCATTTTATTATATTCTTCTTATCAGAAAAACAATCATCGATTTTCGATTTAGTCTCAATTTCATTGCTTTATTTCCTCAAATTTCATTTCATTTAATCTACAATTTCGCCGAGAAAAATCTAACTTTTTTCGTGGTAAATTCATTGATCTCAATTCACGAAATTATAAAGGTACGTTGATAATTACTATAACTTATTAGAAAAAGTTTTAGTGTTTAAAAATAGAATTTAAAAAAAAAATAGCAAAAATGTCCGAAGAAAAAAGACCAAATTATGGTATTACACCACCGATCTCTATGGTTGGTCCGAAAGAAACTGACTTAGTCGCCACGAAAGATTTGGAAAGCTGTTTACGTTCAAACAACCTGCTCGAAAGTGATGAAGCATTGACCAAACGTTGCCTTATATTAAGCCAATTGAACAAGACATTAAAAGAATGGGTTAAAGATGTTTCCATGAAAAAATTACCACCACATTTGGCCGATCAAATGAATGGAAAAATTTTCACTTTTGGCTCTTATCGCCTGGGTGTCCATACAAAAGGTACCAACAAATTATTCTAGACAGATTGTTTCAAAAACGAAAATCCAATTTTCAGATGCCGACATTGATACATTGATTGTAGTACCGCGTCATATAGAAAGAGTAGATTTTTTTGCAAGTTTTCCAGCATTTTTGAAAAAAATCGCCAAATGTGAATATGTTCGGTCGGTGGAAGAAGCGTTTGTACCCATTATGAAAACCAAAATCGATGGCATCGAATTAGACATTTTGTTTTCGCGTTTAGCATTGAAAAACATAGCAGAAGACCAAGATCTACGTGATGGAACTTTATTGAAAAATTTGGATGAAAAAAGTGTTCGCTCTTTGAATGGTTGCCGTGTTACCGATGACATTCTATTGTTAGTTCCCAATCATGAATCCTTTCGTTTAGCTCTAAGAGCGGTAAAATTCTGGGCCAAACGCCGTGGTATATATTCCAATGTTCTAGGATATCTTGGCGGGGTTTCTTGGGCCATGTTAGTGGCCAGAACCTGTCAACTTTACCCAAACGCATCAGCATCGACCTTGCTACAGAAATTTTTTTTAGTTTTTCGCCAATGGCCTTGGCCTAAACCAGTATTGTTAAGGCATAATTCAGAGGATAATGTCAATCTTGGTTTTCCCGTTTGGGATCCTCGAGAGAACTCTGGTGATCGTTTTCATCTGATGCCAATCATTACGCCATCATACCCGCAGCAAAACTCTACGTTCAATGTGACTAATTCTACCAGGGAGATACTGAAAGAAGAATTCCAAAATGCATCCATTATTATTGATAAGATCATTGCAGGCAAAGCCCAATGGGAAAGCCTGTTTGAGCCAGTCAGTTTTTTCAGCAAATATCGACATTATATTGCCATTGCGGTGGCCGCTTATGATGAATGGGTTGGATTGGTTGAATCAAAAATACGTATCTTGGTGCAAAATCTCGAACGCCATCGGCTGATTGAGATTGCTCACGTGTTTCCTAAAATTTATACCAGAAAAGTACCGGATAATGGTGAGGAAGAAGCTATGTCCGAATCGGAAAACAATAAATCGGAAACAGAAAATGAATCAGCTCATGCTAATGGTCGAGATGGTAATAACGCTAATGATGGTGATGATAAAAATTCTAGCAATAATGATATCGAAATGAACAACGTTGCTGTTGGCGAAGAAACCAAAAGTAATGGAAAAGAGAGCAGCAACATCAGCTTGAATGGAGGAAGCAGCGCTCAAGATCAATCAGAAGAGAAGGAAAATGATGAAAATACTAGTAATAAAGAGGAAAAAATGAAAGAAGAAAAAATGTGGTTCATTGGGTTGCGTTTTCCAAAAAATGAGATGAACAACAGTGTAGATCTAACACAGGATACCAGAATGTTCGTGGAAATAATTACCAATGCAGCCACTGCGGCCAGATTCTATAGGCCAGAGATGACCATTGTAATCAAACATGTGAAAAAACGTGATTTAATCCAATATCTACCACCAGAAGAGGCTTGCAATATCACTGTAGCTAAAAAAACAAAATCATCAACCAATAGCACAACGAATGCTACCAACACAACAACGAATAGTGGTGGTGGTGTTACGAACACTCCCAATGATAAAGTTGGTCCATTCGTGGTTTTTTCTAAATTAAAAAAATAATTCCCGGCTTTTATTGTTTTTTGATCTTAGAAAAAACGTAAAATCGAAAGCCTCGAAGAATGCGAAACAAATTCCATTCACGAAACTTCATCAATCGATTCAACATCTTCGCTTAAGATTTCTAGAGTGACTAAAGAAGAAACGGTAGTTACAGCAGCTGCTGCTGCCACCAGTGTCGGATGATCGCCTGGATTGGTGATATCAAAATCCTCTCTAATTTTCGTATTATATATATTGATGTAAATAATTGTAAAAAAACCGCGCTATCTGAAAAAAAATCACCAAAAAAAAATATCATTATTCCAGAAGCCATTGTGAAATTCCCTTTTATTAGTAAGTTAACAAGCCATAGGTTGCGGATTCATAGATTGAAAATAATTCATTTCTCCTTGTCTTTAGGAACGAAGAATTTGTAAATATGTATTTATCGCAAAATCATATGGAAAAATCAAAAAAAATTGGATTATTGGCTTGTAATTCAACAAAAACGCGGAATGACCGGTATTCAATTAATTGATTGGTTTTTGTATAATCGTTCTGAATGTTTCATGGTTTTTCTCCCAGAAAATCCAATCGGGAAATACCGAAAAAAATAACAATCCATGATCCTTTCAACGATTCAAACAAATGATGCAGCAGCGATTTTCGACCACGGGAAGATTAAAAAATCTATACCGTTCGTGTGATGAAAACTTTAAAGGTATTGAAATTGAGGCCGCAAAAAAGAACAACAAAATGGTGAACTGAATTCCTAAGCTAACAATTTTTGGAATGATCCCAAGACACCTGTTGTATTGTCTAAAGCTGTATTGAAGATGATAAGAACGGTAAAAATCTTTTGCGTTAACTTTGCTTTAGGTGAGAGCATTGAAATCTTTATTTGCTTACACCCTTAATCAGATTGTGATTTCTTTCGACCATTTTGCTTTACTGATAAAGCAATGGGGCTCCCTTTTGACCTAGGAAAGAATATGAAAAATCTTAATTTCAGTCTTTTCTTTTTGGATTTTCTTTTTTTTTTCTAAAAAAAATGATTCCAATTAAAAAATTAACTTTTCTCCCCGAAAAAATTGTTATATTGGAAAGACAATACTTTTAGTAAAAAACTTATTCAACAAGACTATCCTAATGGGGATCGTTTCACTAACAATCAAATGATGGATCTATTCTTCATCGTTTGCTAAAAATTGTTCCAGCTTTTGTACATCATCGTCGCCAATCTCCAACGAGATATCTTCCAATTTCGGCTTATGATCATCATGATTATCATTCTGATTGCCAGCGATCAATGATGGAGGTGGTCCCGTCCCTTTTTCTTTGTAAATTTTCAATTCTTCCTCAAACACTTGCTGAAACACCGCTTGTCGTTCGCGAAGCATTTGCGATTTTTGTTGTTCATGTTTGAAATACAATTGATTCTCATACAAGGCCAAATCTTCGGAACGCCGAACCATCATTTGGACAAGTTTCTTTCGGGATTCATTTTTTCTCGTCGCAAATTCGGACTGAATCTTATGCTGTTTAAGCTCGGTTATGGCATTATTGAGTTTGTCCAACAAATCTATCGATTCATTAAGCTCATGTTCTATCTCTTCGAATGATTCTTCAATTTTTGGAGTTAATGTTTCGATTTCTTGATCAAGTTTCAGCAGGCACGTTTCGTAATGTTGGACTTTTGAATTCAAGTCTTTAAAATTTTCTTGCGCCAGTTTCCATTGTTGAACATTAAGCTCGGTGAGACATTGGATATCGGTCCAATGATTCTGGAAATACACAATCAAGTCCACACCGGCATTGAGATTCACATCCAGATCATAAGTGAATTTCGTCTTGGCAATATTTGAAGATTCTGCTTCACAATCACCATTGACGCCTCCACCCTTATTGCTGCCACCGATTGCAAAATCGAGAAAACTAAATCAAAGGATTTTTAGAAAACGTTCCGGCGAGATCACTACAAAATCTAACGAACCTTAATGACGATGATAGATCCTGTTGAACTGATTGGATTTTATCACGAAGATTGTTAAACATTTTTTTTGGTAATGATGATTTATCTACAAATGATTGAGTTATTTAATATAGAATAGAATTGATGAGATGATCATTGAATCATATCAAAAAGTGAATTAAAGAGTTCATGTTGTGAAAAAAAATTCGATATCTAAATTAACATATGAAAAGCTAGGATATTTTGGCTCAAAAATTCAGACATAGAAAAAAGTATCCAACGAAAAAAAAACGATAAAAAAATTGGAATTTTCCCCTAAACATCTGATTCAAAATGTCCATCATTCCATTGATGATTAAGATTATTATCATCATGATGATTATCAAAATGATTATTCAAATGTTCCGGCGATGATGAATCAGTGGAATGAATGGTCAAAAAATTATGAGTGGTGTCTTCACGTGTAGCATTGCTGCTGTTTGGCGATGGACTGTCTACTAACGATCCTCCAACTGGTTGATCCACTGTGTCCAAATCGATGATTTCCGTTGGATCTGAGTTTCTAACAGTTGATAATTTATTCGCACGTCTATCATTATCTTCATCATCTTGTCTTCCGATCCGGCCAGGGGAAGGTGTCCGACTGGGCGCCGAAGCTACCGTTGCTATGGCTGGATAGAGCAACATTCCACCTTTATAATAAACAGAATTAGGGCTAGCTGTGCTATTGTTAGATGATGGTGAAGCATTATTATCATCATTAGCATATGAATTACTGGGCAATACTGATTTAGATCTGGAAGAATAAGATCCCTCCTCAAATCGATAAGAGGATTTTTGATGCGGACAACCAAACAATCTTGATATGATACGGTAGATGATCAATAAGATGGCCACCACTGCAATTATTATCACTATGATTGGAATGATGATCGGTACACTGGCCATTTTTTCCACAATAGCCAATAGTTTTCAAATTGATCTCGAATGATTCTTAGATGCCAAATGTGGATCTCGATATGGATATTATATAAGTTTTGCAAAACTAAAATCGGTAGTTTTCATGTACACAATCTCAGACACAGTTGGTAGCTTTTTCGGGTAACTCAAAATGAGCAAGTTTTTTTTTGTTTTGTGCCTTCTACTTCTTGACGAGCTCTTAGAGGCTATCTCATGCTGCCCGAACAAAGATCAAACACTCTCGCTTTTAGACTACGCAGATACTTTGGTGAGATATATCATTGTCGATACAAACCAACCCAAGAAGGTTGAAGGTGAACGGTTGTGTCTTTGCTGATTTGCGAGGATAACCAACAACAACAACAACAGCTAAAGTGAACAAAGGACAAAGGTTCGGCTTCGACAACACGACACAACAAGGCTTATGTTATTAGTAGTAACATAGAAAGATATACACTAGAAGAGAACAAAGACAAGCACGCAATATTGACCCAAACCACCACGATCATAATGATATGGATGATTCATTAGGAAATCCACGTTCGTGGTGGTATCACATGATGAAACATGCTTGTAACATATCCAACAATTTGTGTTTTCAATTTTTTTCAGAAGAGTTATATTGGATATTTTTTTGAGATTTAAGAGTAAGCTTCAAAGCTTAGAAACTGGATGAATGGCTATGATAATGGGCAATCCAGGCGATCACCAAAACAATCCAATGATGATTACAATACAGGTAAACAGACTCGGACATTTGACAATCGTGGTAGCGGAGCTTCATGAACAACAAATCAAGAGAATTCGGCTCATCGACAATGTGTTGTCCTGTTGTCGTTTGTACACTTTTCAATCGAAAGATAATAATGCAAAAAAAGTACGCCAAGGTTGGTATGATGTGCATTCGATCATTTGAATACACTACGAGTACGAGCAGTGAAAGGAAAGAGTTATGGTGTTTGCTTGGACAATCTAATACAGCATTTGATAGAGCGATAGAGCTTGATTTGGTTGTTGTTCTTGCCGTTGCAGTTGAATTTCGCGTCAATTACTTGTAATTCTAAGCTGTTGTTTCTAAGGCGATGCAAAATATTTACCTTATATTACACACACACACATACACAGAGGATGCGACATTCAAACATCGGCAAACACACCTTTGCGAATTCGTCAATTATAAACAAATTGGTTCGACCTGCAGATTCTGAAAGCTATAATTGTTTTCCGAACAATTGATCCTTTCCAAATGTTACCAAACGCATAAAAACTTTGCAAACAGTTTTGAAAAAATATGGATTGAAAAATTCAAACTCACCAAAATGAAATCAATCAATCATTTAGGTCACTGATTGATCATCATTTCCATTTGGGGAAAATCATTAAAATGTTTGGATAAAATACTTTTGTAGACCAACCATCACGGCAAAAATTAAACTGCAATGATGATCAAAATTCGAAACACACACAAATAGACCCACTTATGCACTACACAGCTGATATGACTCAAACTATCGCATGTTTTTACAGAGTTTGCGCAATCGGAATTTCCGAAGAAAATTTTTTGAAAATGGGCGCCAACATTTACAAACCTGAATGATTTATCATTTCTCGGAGGGAAAAGATTTAAGATTTAAAGAATTATCACTTTATTGAGTTGTGACAATATTTACAAATTGAAATCATAAAAAGAATAAATTTTGAAAAACAATTTGTTTAAAAAAATTAATAAATATAAGTTTGCAGAAAAAATTATTCTTCAATTTTCATGATTGAATGACTATGACATTTATGACATTTAGGTTATCATGTGGTTATTTAGATTTAGTTTTCGGTATAATTTTAGATAACAATTCTGGCTGCTGTTGAGGTGATTGTTTATTATTATTATTATTACCATTGGATGATGATGATAATGATTGTGACAATATTCTTGTTTTTGGCGTTGTACGCGTTGTCGCATTAACTTTAACACATTTTTGTCCACTATACAACATTTTCCATGTTTCTCTTATATCGTTCGGTGTATGTTTATGGCTGGTCATCACTTTGGGAAATGTACATGGATCCAATTTCAAATGGACATTTCTCATCATTGCATGATTGAATCGTCTGATGCCGGCCGCTTCGGCTACCACTCCGGTCATGTAAACATCTTCCAGATAAAATGGTACGGTACGATTTATGCTGGTTTCCAACAATGGTCGTGCAGCATCACCAGTGAAAAAGTATGCCGGACCGGTCACGAAATTTGGAAAATATGTTTGATTGTATGCTTCATACGGAACATACCATTTGGACAATTTCGATCGGTGTGGTTTCCATTTTTTGGCCAATTTTCCAATGATTACTTTATGAAAATTTGGATTGATTTCGGTGAAATCACATGCATGCTGCATGTTCATCATCATATCATCATCAACTTTCAAGACATAACGTATTTTGGCACATTTTTCCGAAACCCAACGCATCATGGTGATTGTTTTTAATGTTAAATTATAATAATCATCATAGAAAGCTCCCTGTAATATATCACCATATTTGCGATCCTCATTCTCCACATGATCCTGAATCTTTATATCTTCGGTGGATCCAAGCAGAAAATATAGGAAAGCGCCGCGTTCGACGGCAAATTTGCCCCAAGTTTCTCGAATGGCTGAACGTGCATCAAAATTATACACAGCCGAATTGACCAATACCAATAGATCGGCGTAGGCCCCGAAATCTTCTCCGCAACCATCCTCTTTATCGATATGCATACGTTCTGTTTCGGCCAGATCGTTATGATCAAAAATCACTTTTGGTTTTGGCTTTATTGGTTTTATATTATTTAAATTGTTCGGATTATTGGTCAATGCTGAGCTCATGGTAACTGGATCGTCTCGATAATCTTTTTCGAAACGTTGATCAGCTAAATATCAGAGGAAAAACAAGTGGTCATTTTTTACAGTACTTAGTAAGCGCTACTAATTGGCTTACCGATTAGACTAGTGAAGCTAGTTTTACTGGACGGTGAAACCGAATCTGGAATTTGACCAGAATTTGAATTGAGCATTTTTTGATTGGAATCGTATTGCGACAAAGATGATGAACTAATTTTGCTGTTTAATGAAGATAGTGGCAAATGTGGAAATTTAAGAGAATTAGTATTCATCTTAGAATCGATTTCATTGCCATGAACATCTTGAGATTTAATCTCATTTGTTTCAAATTTGGCAACAGTGTCTATTCTTGGATTATTATCATAGACATTATTTCTGGACAGTACGGTATTGAATTTAGCATTTTTTACATGATGGTAATAATAATAATTATCCTGCAAAATCCAATAAATAAGAATACAATCAGAATGGAAAAACTTGACGACAAGGAAACTCTTGGATCGAAAGGATGGGCAAAGATTCTAGATTCTCACCTGTTGGTTTTTTTGATCACCAGTCAGATAGTAACCATCACCATCTTGATTAATGTTATGTTTGTAATTATCATGGCCACCATTGGCCTTGGCCAACATATGCGCCCGATGTAAGGCGAATGCATTGGTTGGCTGAACAAATGTTCGACCATTCAGATTTGGATTCACAGTAAAACGTATTATGGTGATCAATGTGGCGATGGCCACCAATAATATCAATATTGCAAACGAAAGTGCTTTACGTTGTTGTATAGGGGCCTGTGATAATGACTGCATGGTGGATGATGATGTGAATGACGATGAAGATGATTGTGGCAGCAAATGATATGTAGCCATTTTCCGGTCCGGTCCCGATCAATGAGGTTCAAGCTTGAACATTTATTTATCAGATTTATGGCTCCATTCGTCCCAGAAAAACCAACAACACCGGCAAAAGTAGATGTCTGAAGATATCACAGGCCGGTGGGGAAAAAATTGTAACCAAACCACAGTATTATAATGTAAATGTGTTTATTTCCTGTGAACGAGAAAAAAATTTCAGGTCGATGAGCCAAATTTGAATGGTATCTGGAATGAATCAAACAATCTAATGATGTTGCTCGCCAATTTTTATTTTAATTCTTACACTCTATTTGAGAAATTGTTCGATAAATTTGTTTTCTGGCTTTTTTTCGCGATAAATTAAACGAAAGGAATGGAACAATTTTTTTTAATAACAAAATTCATGCATTTTGTTACAGGTCCAGGTTAAGCCCAACTATCAAGATAAACGGGGCGACGCGCATGCATGCGAACAGGAAAATAAAAAACGCCCGAAAATAAAGTTGGCCACACCAGGTTTTGTGTCATGTATGTGTGATGCGTGATGGCTTGGCTTGGCTTGAATTAATTGATTGATTTATTGTTTATGAACAACTGGGAAGAGCAGCAAATGAACAGCGACCGCCCCAAATTGAAAGTTTGTGCGTGCGTACGAATGGCAGTTCACATGAAAGAGGAGTTATTAAGAAAAGGATTATAGGATTAATGGCAATTTGAACCAAATGAACAGAATCATCATGGAAAAACTAGATTTCTAAAACATAATGTTCCCTTTTTTAGTATTCGTTTCTGTAGCAGGAATAATCTTGTGGATGCTCTAAAAGATCATCAGTCTAAGATAGGGTGGTTTCTTGTAGTGAACAACATCAGCCACATAACCTCATGTAAAGTAATTTGTGCTTGGGGGTAAATGGCCATCACAACTAACTACACTATAAAACGAACACCATGATGTTGATGAACATGATGATGATGATCAACATCGTTTTCATCATCAATAGGTAAACCCTAACCTTGTTTTTTCAACCAAGGAAAAATAAAATGAGAGAAAACAACAACCAAACTTCTGGTTCAGTGAACTTGAAATCCAGAAATCAAGGTATGTGCGAAAGGTTGAATGTTAATGGATGTTGATGCTGTCATTGTCGGTCAAATCTTCCAATTTGATGAACAAATATTGTTGTGTTTTGGGTAGTTGAGTTGTTCACCAACAAATTATTATTGGTGGTTGCTGTGTTTGCTGGCCAATGGCCATAGTCATTCCGGTGTGAATGAACAGACATACTCAATCTGGCCATCCATCGCCAATCAGGAACTGATAGAAACTCCATATAATTGGAGCTAGATAATATTGATTTTCAGGGAACAGTAAAACAATTGATCGATTTATCCGAACATCCAAAATCGATCGAAGATCAATATATTCTAATCAAATCGAACAAACTGATGTTCGAATGGAATCGTCTCTCTTATTTTCAGCTCATTCCTTCTTTAATTTTTTTTGGGAAAAACAAGCCGCAAAGAAAATTGTATTTTTTTCATCTATTTCTAAGGATCCTTTCATTCAAATGATAAAAATTGAAGAGAAACAACCTGATTGCCGTCAATTTTTCGCTCCTAGTGTCTCTAGGTGTGTTCATCTAACAACGATTGTAGTATCTAGACATTAAAATGGTTCCGACCAGAAGAGAAAATACGAAATGTGTTTACCACCGCAACCGATGGAACGAAAAAAAGATCCATCGGAAAGATTAATGGAAGCAACAATAGAGTAGCATAAAAAAACTTCAGAGAGAAGAAGTTGGATGGAAAAATTGGATCAATTTACTATTCTTTATTTTCTGGCCAAATGAATGCAAGAAAATTTGAAGCAAAAAAAACATAAATGAATAATCATAATTTATGAATCGAATTCATATAGAAAAAAAGACACACACCCACACACGCACTATTTACATTACATGATTTTTTGGCTAGCTGTTCATTTGTCACTGTTGTTCTTTCTCTCTCTCTTTCTCTTTCTTAAATGTGTGATTTGGAATAGGCCAATCAAATTGAATTATCAAACGAAAAAAGCCCAAATAATTGTAATGTGTATTAAGGAAGAAGCCAAAAAGACTTCCCCTTTTTTTCACTGTCACAGTGTTAATGATTATCTGCCTTTCTTCCCTGTCTCTCTGTTCGGCTTTCGAACACGACTATAAAGGACCTCCTACTTAATACTTTTTCAAACACGACCATAAAGGACCTCCTACTTGATACTTTTCTAAAACAGTAAAACCCCGCTGTAACAGAAAATGATTCTTACTTGAAAAAAATATGGATTTTTCAGCGAATGTTTTGATGTTTCAATTTTCAGAATAAACTAATTATCCAAACCAAACAAAATTCTCGTTGCTGATCATGTGAAAAACATTGAGGTTGATCAAGATGGCTTGTTTGATTGATAGGAGGTGATCACGTTGGTTGGTTGTTTGAAAAAAGAATTGAATGTCGAAACAAATGTTGTCCTCTCCGGTTGATTTTTTTTGTATCCCCAAACAAATGTGTTTGCGAAAAAGTACATCCAGATTATCAGTTGATCAGTGGTGATTTTGGAGTTTCGGGTGCCTCCAACACCAGGCTACTCTTCTTTTTTTCTGTTATTAGTCGGGCTTCATCCAATTAAATGTTTCCGGTTCGATCAAAAGCTTATGTTGCAAATAATGGAAATGAATGGCAAAAAAAGTGATACAGCATCCAAACGTAACTTTTTTTATATCCTCTTCACAGTTCACTATAGTGGACTAATCGTAACGTATCGCGTTGGTTTGAGATGATATTCCGAGTGTCGTTATGGCTTCGGTTGACGTGATGATGAAACAACCTGCTGGTTTTAATTTAGGCTTCTTTCTGTTTATGGAAATTGATGATAATAACAATGACAATAGTCACGAAATAATAATAACATCACACCGTAACTGCAAGCGCGAGGATGGGCGAACTTTTATTTTCTAAAAATGCTAATAATAATCATCAAAAACATTAAGCTTGATGGTGAAAATGGTTTGAGGTTTTTGATGTAGTTCATCAAATAGATCAGCATCTTAAACGTTTCATTCGAATGTTTTGCAACCAATGTGGTTGGATGTTTATGTTTGATAATCCAATATTGATTTGGGCGATCGATGTTTTTTTTCATCAATGAAATCGGTGGGAACCAAGAAGAAAAAAAGAAGGATAAAATCATTAACACCAACAACAGCAACAATCGAAGTTTTCTCCTTCATTCTAGAAGATTAGATTTTCCGGGATTTATGTTCGTGGTTGGAATTTTTGCAGGGTGAAAATACACTTACACACAGCATAAATAAGATTAGATTTTTCTTCAAAGTTTTTTTTCTGGTTTCAATCATCAATAAATTGATTGATGGATAATCATCAAAAAGGCCATCACCATCATTAGCATTAGCATATTAACACAATCGTTGTGGTTGAAGATCAAAAATTCATCAATCCTTAAATCTTCATCATCAAAATCACATAATTAAACATTTCATTGGAGCACTTGTTGAATGGTCAATGGCCAAGAAGATTCTTTACAGCATTATGTCGAGACTCAATATTCATGATAGCGGCAGTGGTAGTGTCGAAAGTAGTAGTGGTCAATTCTGAAGACGAAAATTCTTTGTTGCGTTCAACCACAGAATAGCAACGAACAAAGAGCTAACGATCATTGGTCAATTGGTCAATCATTGGTGGTTATGTTGCTTCCCACCTGTTTATCGAAGATTTTTGTTTTCGAAAGGCAAAACCGTCAAAAAAGAATCGACAGAGCCAACAAAGACAAAGAACATGAAGAGTGGAATTTTATTTATTTCATTTTTTTCGAGAATTTTAAACACATTATCACTTGTGCACCGAAAACCACGATCAACAGGTAGCTGAAGAGAGGGAAAACTTAAATTTTACTGCATTGCACCACACCACCGATAAACTACCTGCCTGACGTCTGCAGGCAAGTGATAGATGCGGCTACTGCTAAACAACAACAGGTGAAGGTAATCAAGTCTGGAACATGCCATCAAAACTAGTGAAATCCAATGTGCACTCACATGGATACATGAATGGATGGTAAGCGCACGTTCGATGTGTTCGTTCGTTTTGTTCATTAAAATGGTCATTTTTTTCTCGCGTCGAAAAATGCTTTGCCACCACTGCTTTGATAAGTTTTGTTCACTCTCTTTCTCTCTCCCTCTCTTTTCCTCAACGAACAAGCTAAAATGCTTTTTCGTTGATATATCGTTTCCTTTTTTCTACTGCTTGAATATTATCAACACCACGGATAGTTATCGTCCAGCATTACCACCACCAAATGGTTCGTTTTCAAAGATGCAAAAAAAACGCGCAAAGTTTTGCGTGGTATGTGTGGTGGTCGATGGCCACTAGCAGGAAGATCCTCAACAAACCATCGAAGAAGAAGTCAATCCTGTATTCGAGCTTGCATTGGAATAGAACACATAGAGAACAAACTGTCGAATGATATTCAGAAACTATTGAACGAACGATGCCTTCTCGATGACCATTGATGATGGCCAAACATCGATGGCCGGGCAAGTCTCCTTCTTGAGATCAGCCGTTGCTTGAGGACATAACATTTGACCAACACTACATTTGAAGCGCCCAAGGTAAAAAGAAAAACGAATCCACCAATTTCGATGATGATTATTATGGTGTTGATAATGATTATGGATACTTTCTTGCCGCTTTTTGAAACAAACATTAACATTTACCAAAGAAAAGTAGCGCGCAATACCATTGGCCATAGTTGTTCCATTCTATACCGGAAGTGAACGAAAAAGAAAAAAAATGGAAACAAAGTTCCATTCCCGAAAAATCCTCTGCAGTAATATAACTTAATATAAAATTTTTAAAACGAACGGCTTCCCGAAGCCCGCCCAAGTCTAAGATACAAAGACATCTGACAGTTTTGATCAACGCTTCGGAAAAAATCTCAATATAACCATATGCTCAATGTATGTATCTGATTACCCCACGCCGTTCCACGCACATGTTTCAACCGAAGAAGAGAAACAAAATATCGAATTACCATCAAATAAGAATGAGCATCAACCCTTGTTGCGAAATCGTTGACTGCTTTGGAGATCCCGAAGCAGGCAATCATTGTTGAAATGGGAATGTGATTGATAATTGATTTTGGCCATTTTCCCAAAAACGTAAAGTAAGAAAAGAACAATAATAATGGTGATGATAATAATGACAATAACAACAATGGTGATGAGAACGGGCACGCTAGCTTGTCACCTTTCTGGGACAACATGTACTTTCAGCACTAAAGCACTTGTTCCAACAACAACTCTGCAATGTCTTGCAAACTTGCTCATCGTCAATTTATAAGGGTTCGCTCAAAGAATCAAAGCTTGAGGCTCATCAAAGACGATCAGGACTCTTCAAAAAAAAATTTAAAGATCCAAAGATTTTCCGAAAATTGATCAAGGTTGATGATTTATCAATTAGATTTAATTGCCTCTCGAGTTTCCGTAGCAGCGTAACCGGTAGAAGAAGGATGATTTTTTAAGTCCAGTGCTAGACGCTCAAATAGATATAAAATCAAAAAAGCATAATTTATAGAAAATTAATATCATGTGGCCTAATCTTAAAGAAAGGTTTGATGCAATGCTTGGTTCGGTTCAAGCACCTTTTTAGGGAGAAGATCCATTTCGCACATCGTTCGGCGCAAAGTTCTTTCCGATCGATCCCAGGGTTTTGGAGCAAATCAATTGGACACTGACCTGCTTGGACAGTGTGCCAAATCGTGCTCATCACTATTATCATCATCGTGGGTATATTATTTGAGCAATAATGTTACATTCTCTGACGAAAACACTACATGAAATGACAACACAGTGGTCAAGATAAAGATATGGCGCGAAGAAATTGAAAGTTTGGCTTTATTTTCTCGAAAATCTGCCTCTAAAAATAGATGTTGCCAGAAGTATGATAAAGATAATGATAATGGTTCTCTCTCAAGCAAATTTGCTTCGATACAAAATGGTATAATTTTCAATTCTCAACGGTAATGGCTTCAAGACATGGTTATGAAAAAGATGATGATTATAGCGTAAGATGGAAGCGGTTCAGCGGCTTGGCTAAAATTGAATAATTTAATTAACAGGTTCGCATATTCACGAGACAGAAAAAAATAAAAGATCCGTAAGCGTTCCTGGATCGAGCTGCGAAAGTCACAACCTGTTGGGCTCGCGTGCCCAAAACAACAATAAAATTAGCGTTACAATGTATCTCAAGCTTTAAGCAGGTCACTGTTCAGTCTGTGGTCAGTGTTTTAGCTGGTGGATCAACTACATGGGACAAACGATGTGTTCTCAATTAGAGAACAATAAAGATTTTTGCATCAAGATTGATTCATTTTAATTCAAATATCCGTCCAATAATAATCCATCAAATACATCGAGATTTTCTTTGATCAAGATGTTTTACGCACTTAAACAATTTCACAGTGTACATTACTGATGATTTTTGGGGATGGACTACGCAACAAGTGGGTGGAGTCGACCTTTTCATTGGACTGGATTCAATTTGAATATATTCATTTATTAATTTTTCTAGGACACAAAATGGCCATTGTAGGCATTTGATCGTCAACATTTACAAATCTCTCTTGTGAATGTGCTAGTGTGGATAACTGTGTGTATGATTATGGATGATCACAGCTGAAGAATAACTGGGAGTTAGATTGTTGGCGATTTTCCATCTCTTTTCATCTGGATATCGTTGGTAATGGACGATTGATCAGATAGGTAGTCATCAAAGAATTTGAGAATACACGATTGTCTTTATCATTCGAAATGTTAAACTGGCTTCGATATAAATGACAAGGTGTGGGAGTTGTCGAGGAACAACGATTCAAGAAGGATGATCCTCTAGTCACATAATTAGGTCGTTCAACGCTTTGTGCTCGACGAAAGTCAGTTCTTCGTTGCATCTGTAAACGATTCTCTATGGGCCGAATCGAAGAACTTCGTACTGCATAACTGCTTGGAGGATTATAATTGCTGTTGGTTTGGTTGGATTTTATGTTCAACGATGACAGAGGAGAATATGAGCCGTTCTCATTGTAAAAAGAAGACAAAGAAGAGGTGCTACCACCACCGTAACAATGGTTCTGATAATTGCTTTTATTCGTGGTTCTTGAAGGAGCCAACGAGGATGCTCGATTAAAATTGTTCCTGGTTAATTGTGGCCGTGCCGTTGACGATGATTTCGTGACACTAAGCGAAAAATTTGGTTTCGTTATTGCTGTGATGGGCGTCGGTGAACGGCTACTGCCACCGGTAGGTATTTCATCATCATTGGTGTTGTTCGATTGTGGCCGAGGTTTTGGGATTTCCGGTGATGATTGTGAGTGTTGCGATGGTAGTGGTTGTCGTGGTAATATATTCTGCGACCGAGACGACAATAGTTCATCATTCAGATGGCACAATTGTAGCAAAAATCCTTGATTGGGCAGAATGTTTCGATGTTTGACCACTGTTCGGACAGCATCTTGTACCGTGAAGCCACGTTTGATCATCAAATAGGCGATAACCAATGTGGACGATCTGGAAATGCCTTCACCGCAGTGTACTAGAATTTTACCGTTTGGTTGTTTCAATGCTTGTTCGATGAAATCCGCTGCTTGATGAAAATGCTGATACAATGGAAACACAGACATATCCAATGCTTCGATGCCCATGAAATGAATCTGAGCGTTTCGGTAGAACGCCTCCGATGTGTTCACCAAGCCAAAGTTCCGTTGACGTCCCCAAGCAGCGTTCAATACATGGGTGATGCCCAACCTCTTTAAAAGATGGATGCATAAAGCCGTGGTACTTTAGGGGATAGAGGCAAAACATGTTTTGGCTAGAACATCTACAACCATCCGAATCGCATACCTGTCGCCCAGAAAGATTCCGGGAAAAACTTCATCATATGGTTCCTGTGGAAGAACATAGTAACCATAAGTATGCGCCAGGAGAATCTCCAACAACTCGTTTGGAGTAACCGTCGTGGATGTGGATGAAGACAATTGCCTAGACCAGAACATTGTACAGGTTTCCGGTTTTCTTTTTGAACAACTAAATGTGAGAAAATTCACCAAATCCAAAATTGTTGTTTTGTTTTTTATTATTTCTTCTTCTTCATCAACGATCTCGGTTGTTACTGGCTAACAAAAACGACGACGACACGGAATAAAAACCTCAAACCTCCATAAAAATACACCCACGCTTTGATACTATGGCAGTGAACTAGATTCTTATTTTCACGAAAACTCGTGAATGGCTCAAAATCAGCGCATGGCTTGCATAGTGTTCGGTTTGTATTTTAATCCAACGACAAGAATATTCTATAAATAGGGATTTCAATGAGATGATTGGAGAGAATTTCAATGTTAAGCAAGTGTATAGCTAGCTGCTAGATGGTTGGCACGATCAACATAAGCGTTATGATCATTATGGAATTGATCGCCGAGATTCAAGAACTGGTTGATAGCATTTGGAGATATCGGGGTTGTCGTCGTCGCCGGAGTTGTTGTTGTTCTGGTCGTTAGCCGGATTATTTTCTGTGCAAAAAGCAAACAAGCCGGATTCTCGGTTCGAATGTATTAAGAATAGCGCCTAGAATGGCGTCATTGGCATTCGGTGAACATGAAAAAATTATCAAGGCAAAAACCGGGAATGCGTTGGCGTGGATACAACCGAAACGAACAACAATAACCAGAATCATTAGAAGAGAAGACGTCAATCGAAATTGAAAAGAACAAAAGCAAAAAAAAGAGAATAAATGGCACAAACGATCGACCGTTCGGCCAAAAAGATATGATGCATCGACCAAAGCGAGAATCCGGCGCCGATTTTTTTTTCAATGGCCCACAAGATGGTCTTTTTGTGCTATTCTTGTCTATTTAAGAAGTAAAGCGGGCGCTAGCGCTTTCAAATTATTATTTCCCAATTTTCGATGAAACCAAAAATATAAATTTCAATTAGTAAAATAGCTAGTGAGGAAGTCTCATTATGGATAAAATTTTTGATCTTTTCCATCTTTCTTCTTCATCGGGGGCTTGAATTTTGACTTGAAAGCTTTTGGTAGACATTTTTTTCTAAAATTCCTTCAAATTTTTTCCTTTTTAATTTGACGCAGAAATCCACGGTGATGGTGGGTGTGATATTTTGGCAAAATGAATCAAATTAATTGGCTTATATTCTTTATAGTTTTTATATAACGCCTTGTGAATTATGTAAATTTGTATGAGAAACACACGTACCGCAAATATTCATTGCTTATAAGGTTGTTAATTGTTCGCGTGGCAAATCTTAAGAATTTCATAACTGTAACCCGACTTTGCTAGATTACTAAAAATAAGTTTTCATCATCAAGTGGTGAAAGAGTTAAAAGTTTCGCTTGGAATGATCCCGTACACGTGGAGAAAAAGAAAGTGAAAGATGATTTAAATGAAAAATCAAGCAAACGACTTGATAATAATTCAATTATTTTTAAAATCTAATTTCGACTTTAATCCCGCTGGCTCGTCGTCAATGTTCCATTCGATTTTCCCGATTCGAACAACAATCGCGGCACAAACTGTTAAAATTTTGGCACGTTCGATTATCGTCATACTAGTTTAAGTTCTGTCAGGCAATTTTTAATTAGATTCTCATGAATCCAATCAGTTTCTGGTTCAAGTTGTTTGTGTGTTTGTTTGTATTGTTGGGGATCCAGGATGTTATTAATGCGGATCCGGATAGAATAACAATATCCGATAATATCTTAATTCATTTGAATCCTGAAAAAATAAAACCTGAAATCGTGGTTGCAGTTCCATGTGGAGGCAAATATTTGCAGCGAACAATATCCATCACAATTTTAAAGCCTCAATTGTTTCAATTTTTGACCAATTTTGAAGTGATTATCTATCAAAATCCGAATGCGATTTCCTTTAACAACAAATTATACAAATTAGATTTAAGCGATGGCAAGCTTTATAGAATTTTAGATTTGATCACCAGAAAAGATAATCAAGATAGCAGCCAGCTTGGACGAAAATTGCATCGCGAATCTTCATACTATACAAGCATTGGTTTGATTCAAAAACCTTCAAAAAGTTTTGATATGTTGATCATTAAAGCCACTGATCCACCGGCACTAATTCACTATGATAGTGAAAAATCTATCATAGAATTGATTCCTATGCATCCGGAATTGACAGAGAACCGTAAAACTATACTCATTACTAATGGTAGCCAAGAAAATGTTTACTATTTTGGAGAGGAAAAGCAAGGAAATTCATTCGCGATTTGGAAAATGGCCCAAGCAAATTTCGAACCAAAAAGTAAAAAATATTTATGTTTCACAGGTGTTGGAATATCTTTGTTCATCAGCAGCCAAGAATGTATCGGAAAGCAGAGAATCGGGGTAACCAAAAATTTTTTAAACGGCATAGATTTTGGTTTCCTCTATGATGCCCAAGTTTTCATGCTTAGAAATGCATATCAAACCGTGTTGACCTTCAATTTAGATGTTTTATCCCAAAGCTATGTTTTGCTACCAAATTCGATGGTTAAATATTATAATTTTTTTGTTTGTGGAAATCAACCGGTTTCTATTAAAAACAACGATTTGCTGTTTCAAGTCATTATTGGGATTTGTACGGCCATCATTTGTGCGATTATTATTGGGATTTGGATACGCAAACCAAGCTACTTTGATTTGTCAAAACTTGTGCCAAAATGTGAAAGAAATGCGAATCTGATAAGACTAAAAAGAATAGAAACGTTGTCTAGATCTTTACCTACACTATCTACATCGATGCCAAAACAGGAGAGAAAATTAAAAAGTGTAAAAAAATTGCTTAAAAAAATTAAAAATGGACGATTGAGAACCAGACCTAGGGTGGAATCGGAAACCGGTAAATGACAAAGCAAAGTAACAGCAAAGTGAGGAATAAGCATAAAACTAAGCATAAGCATATGCATCAAATCACAATTTAATTAAACCTATTAATTCTAAGATTAATTCTCAATTCCCAAGTTTATAACTTCAACTCAATTTAAAAATGAATAAACCTTTGACAACCTATAACATCATCACAAAAAAAAATAACCTTAAAATGGAAGATGTTTTCAAAAAATGAATTAGTTTAGTTGAAATAGTTTAGCTTAGCTTAGTTGGCATCATTTGCCATTTTACATTGCCGTTTCCGCGTTTGCCCCTGACCGCGATTGGTGAGAAATAGCGTTTATCTCCTCCTACACCAGCCTATTAATGAGGCGAATTATTAGGACGATGAAGATGATTTGTTCCGCCTCTTAACTAGTTTCATTTTTCTGATTGTAGAGCTACATTAAAAGAGAGGAGGAGAAAAACCAACATTGCCTTTGTTCAATGGCATTATAGGAGCATAAACTCCTGATCTTATTGGCTGCAAATACAAACACTCAAATTAGTTCAAGGATTATGATTTACGGTCAATTCATTAGAATCAATAGAAAAGGGAAAATCAAAAAAAAAATTGATCAGCAACGCCCTCGATCTCGAACGGCAGCTAGGTCGGTTTCAAAAATTGACCAACAAAGCTAACAATCAACCATAATAGTTGTTATAATTGTTATTGGACCAATTCCTTCGATTATAACCACCATCACGAAATCTGCTTGGGCATTGTGAAATCGGCACACAACGCGATGATCGTGATGAAACCAGTGCGTACCCTTTATTGCAGGTACAACCTTGCCTGCACATCAGCGTACAGGCGCGAAACGATCCATAATTTTGGCACGTATCTGGACAGGTTGTGGCACAATTGCTCCAGAATGCATTCATACCGCATCTTTGTGAGCCACCTTTGAAGCCACCATATTGATCTAGGGTTATAATGAACGTTTTAAATCTATTTAGGATTTTTATACAAATTCCAAATTCTTACATAGTGCCTGGGTAAGGATGGGCAGTAGCAGAAAAATACCTAGAATCAAACAGATCTGGAGATGATGGTTTGAATTGGAGAAACGTTGCCGCTGTTGTTTTTGATCATGTTTATTAGGATTGATATGTACCGTGTGAGCCATTTATCGGATTGATGATTGGTTGATGCAAGTTGCTGATGGGTCAAATTCCGTTTTGTTTCCAAATTCTTCAATGTTTAGGGTTGACTTGTAGTTGGTTGGTTGGTCCGAAACACCAGATCTATCCAGGCTATTTATATATGTTGATTTTGGTTTCTGTCTTTTAATTAAATTGCCTTTTGGATACTACTAAGATCGATCAATCAATAATTAATAACTAACTGTATTTAGTGTGCTTATTTGGTTTGTGGACATTGAAACACTCTTGAAACGACCAGAAACCCATAACTCAGTAACATTGGTTAATTTTGACTGACATACGCACACAACGATCATGATGATGATTGAAACAAGTGATGACAATTAGAAGCCGCAATTCATCTAGCAATCTAACGCCGTCACGCCACCAGGCTATTATCGACGACAACGTCCAATTCGATGGTGATGCATATGAATGGTCTTGAAAGGATCGATCGACCTAATGTTATGGGTTTTTTCGGCAAAACTTGTTTAATTAAATGAACAGATACATGTTGTCTTTCCTCCATCAATCCTTCCTTTCTATTATGATGATGATGATGATGATGATGATGTTTTTCCTGCAGAATAACCAAAGAACCTTAATATTGTTTCGTTAAATTCTGCTTTAGAGGCAGAAAAACCAGGACCAGATTTATCTCACAACAAAATCCTCCATGTTCTTACACAATTCATCTACCTAATCACCTTGTTGTAAAACGATGAACCAAACTAGATTTACAAGCTCGTTTATTGCACCCAACAAAACGTAGTTCCTGTTTCCTGTTTGTTGATTGACAAACATGCAGGATGTCCATCGTATCTTACTAGATTTGATTGTTGTGTTTGTTTTTTTTGTAGTTAACGCTTCGAAAATAAAAATAAAAAATGTTGTTCAACCAAACCGGGACAAAGTCAATTTGTTAACCCGATCGAACCCATTTTGTTTGCCAAGTTAGTCCTTGAAAACGGATGATGGCTTTTCACAATCCCCAGAAAGCAAGAAATTCGGATGAAAATATGGTTCAAGGCTATCTCTCTCGCGCATTTTTCTCATTTTTCTATGGCCATAAATTATATGATCCAAATACATTTTATTTTGGATGCTATAAACCAGGGGTGAGCAACCCGTGGCCCATCAAACATTTTTATACGGCCCACCTAGCATTTCTAAACAAGAGAAGAGGGTGTATTCCTCTCTCTGATTGGTCTAATGTGATGATTTGACACGATGACGAGACACACTATAAACAGCAGAAGAAAGTGTATTCCTCTCTCTGATTGGTCCAATGTGATGATTTGACCCGATGACGAGACACACTATAAACAGCAGAAGAAGGTGTAAGCCTCTCTCTGATTGGTCCAATGTGATGATTTGACCCGATGACGAGACACACTATAAACAGTAGAAGAAGGTGTATTTCTGTTCTCTTTTGCAGAAATGTCTTCGTAGGTTTACATTGTACACTATTTAAAGTGGGGCCCGCCCAAAAATTTTAAAATATAAATTGGCCCTTTGATTGTAAAGTTTGCTCACTCCTGCTAAAAGGGATGTCACATTTCATATTTATTGCCATCCATTTTGGAAACTTGATGATGCTTAATATGGCAATCATATTTAGACTTGATCTGAGACGCACACTAATTCTGTTTTCTGCAAAAAATCTTGGACAATTTTTTTTCGCTTCCGAGATGAAACCAAATTTGTCCAACACTCTGATCCACAAGGTTCACTTGTGTGTGCAATACTTTCACGGCAAATAAACAAAAAAAAGGGTTGGGAAAAGAAGACACGTGATAGCAGTATTATCCATTTATTTGTGTGGTTAATTAGATACATTAAGTGAATGAAAAAAAATCAATTAATTGCAAAAGTATTACAACAAAGAGGAGGAGAAGGAGAATAAAGGAAATAGTACAGGCAATATTACAGGTGTTGATGGTATGACTAAAACAGAGGTGATTTAAGGGGTGGAAGGGGAAAACGAATATGTTTATGATCCTTATCATAATCTCTATCATTATTATAAATCATCTTCATTTTCCGTTGAAACATTGTCTAAATCAGTATTCAATTGGAGAGACCAATAATGAAGAAGATGATGGAGAAAATCCTTGACAGCCAACAAAATTGAACAACCAACACAACCTTTCAACAAACCAAACACAGTGGTCTATCCAATTGAATCTTTCCGATCTTGCCTGGGTTTTGTAGAAAAGCTAATGAGAAATTCATGAAAGCGTCAACTCATCATCCTCCAATTATCCACCATCCTGTTTTGCTTATTTCAATTTCGATAATTTCCAAAAGTCTCTTCTTTTCTTTGGAAATGTGATTGCTCTTTCTCTTTCTTTCTCTTTTTCACTCCGGTGTTCAATGACCATTGTCCGTTTGTAATTATAATTTGAGGATGGTGGTGAGAGATTTAAACAAATGTAAATACATTTGGACGTGTTCGCACCACACCTATCTTGGTTGAAGATTTATTGAAAAGTTTCATAAAAAAAAGAAAGATGAAATTTATCAATTTGAAAACTATTTCGGCTTTTCTTAATTTTACAAAAAAAAACGAACCAAAGAAGAAAAGGATTAAGGATGTTTGATTGATTTTTTCGGATCCTGTTTTCCAAAAATTGTGTTTCTTCCTGCATAGCCAAAAAACAACGACTAGACTGGCCCAAGTTTCAGAAAATCCTTTGTGGGATATTGTGGTGATAATTTTCCCATCCAATAAGATTAATGATGATGATGATGATGATGGTCGATCAATAGTTTGTCAACAGCTTTTGCTTTAAAACAGGATTTCAGAAGATTTTTCCTGACATTTTGTGCTAATTGGTCGGCGACTAATAAGTGTCTTGTGTCCTGTAAAATTTGATCCAAGTTATGGTCAACATTTCATGGCTTAGCTTGTTTTCATGGTAGATTTTTTAAAGGGTTTTAATGATACAAGCTGTTTTTTTTGTTAATGAATTGGCTAGAAGTTTGATTGTGAAAAATTTCTTGCTTTCGGTTCTTGGGTCGAATGTTAAAAACCAATCAGCTTGGTAAAAAGACGCGGACACACAAGATACAATGAAAGATATTTAAATCATTTTAATGAAATTTCAAAGAAACGCTTATATTCAAGCATTGAAATTGCATTAGAGATTTGAAAAGATCATGGTGCAGAAGCTTTTTTTGCCATAAAAAAATGATTTGAACAAAACATACAAACACAAACAAATATAAATGAATTGGATTTTGAAAAGAAATTCTTTTCTTCTTCTTCTTCTTCTTCTTTGTGCATTGTTAGTTCAAGGTCGTCGAGAAAAATGTCCAGTGACCATTGTCCAGTGTTGGTTATCCCAAACAGTGATTGAATAAATGTACAAAACAACCAACCAAAACAGTAGCAAAGCAGTTTATTTAAATTTAAATAGAAAAGATCGAAAGCCCTGTTTTTTCATCGACCCATAGGGTCCTCTATAAGCACTTGTGTTGGAACCAGTTTTACGATGGCTTTCAACAAGTGGTGGCTAAAAATGGACCATTCCAAGTTTTGAATGGTTGATTGCCAAGACTTTGTTGCTAGGTCATTTTGGTTCCAGTTTTAAACCAGTAAGCACCATCAGCCATCTTTGTGACCAATAATGTGTTTCATAGGGGCTTTTTTGTCAATTTTTTTGCTTGGAACCTCATCGATTCGGGCCGCATCGATCGCTGGATTACCGGATGTAACTACACCTTCTGTTCAAGTTCCGAAGACCACCGTTCCGGAGACACCAAATCCGACGGTAGGTTTGACAAATGAAACATTGGAAACAGTGTACAATGAAGCAGAAAAAGTAATCAACTCAACAAAAGCCGATTCAGTACTGATGCAATTGGAACCAACGGTCATGTCAAGATCGGACGATCCGAATCCAAATCATAAAAGTTTGATGCTTTTGGTCATCAAAAAACCTAACTTGACCGATACCTTGGACATCAAAGATCGTTACAATGCATTCTATATCAATTCTGACCTCAAATCTGACCAAACCGACATGAACATGGCTTCAGCTGTTTGGAACGTTATGCTGGATTCCGCTCGTGATTTCCTCACCAAACGTATTCAATCTTTGATGCAAGTTGTAAAACAATTGCCAGCATCTTTGAATGGAATGACTGGAGCTGCCTCAGCTGCAGCTGCTGCCATTACTGGTGCCGGAGTTCGACCGGAACCTGGTCCTGGTACTGCTACGGGTCGCTCAGAGGTTTCAGTTGTTTCCACATTGCCCATCGTATTCAAACCACAGACAGATGTAGCAGAACCAAAAGTGATCTTATTGATACCAGAACCATTGGCTCAAACGATTCTTGATCCTCCAGAATTGGCCATGGCCGAGGAAAACTTTCGAGAGAATGTTGAGCCCATTGTTGACCCTATTATCAATGGCAACTTGACCAACCAAGCAAACTGGACCCAATCGTCAGCTAAACCTTCTGAACCAGCAGAAGTTGAAACCGTTTCCCAACCGAAACCACAGCAGCCAGGACAGCCTATTCCTGTGCCTGTGCCTAGCCCTGTTGAAGAGGAAATGATCCCGGTGGAAACTGTTCAATATAAGACGCCCAAATTTCTTGGTTTTTCTGGATTTGCCACACCGGCCAAATACATGGTCAGACCAGTGGCTGGCCTGTCTGGTCTGAATGTACATTCAGCAGATAAAGCATACACCTCCATCGGAACAATGGTCACCAACACTGGACTTCATTTCAGTCTGGTAAGTAGAATCGATTAAAATCCTTAAAAAATTTGATTTGATTTCGCCCCAATGTTTTACCATGCCGATTAGATAGGCCGAACTAGCAGCAACAGCTTGATACCATTGGCCTCTTGGATCCGAAGACTGATGCTGATCTCCAGTATGATGCCCAAGTAATTTCAAATTTTATTTTTTGATTTTCAAAAAAAAGCTTTGGCAACGCCATCTTTTGGCGACAAACAACTTGAGGATTTTTTCGCAAAAAAAAATCTTTTTCCTATTTTTTTCAAATTTTCTTTTCATTTATGCTGATGCAAATAAATAGTGGTCAATTTTTTTGCAATGATTTTCTGCCAATTCAAATTGTAAAAAAAAGAGGAAGTGGCATTTTCAAAAAATATGGCTCCGATGCCGGGAATCGAACCCGGGCCTTCTGGGTGAAAGCCAGATATCCTAGCCACTAGACCACATCGGATACATCAGTAGTGTGATGAAGGTCTATTAACATTTTCTATTGGGTTATTTTTGATCATGTCTTTTGCGTACTGCGTAATTTTCCAATTACTTGTTCTAATGCATTATTGTTGATTTTGACCAAAGACTTCAGAATATTAATTCGGGGGACGATTCTGGTTAAGTCCAATAGTAATTATAACAATTCCTTAATGAACCTATGGGAGAATTCAGTGCGCGCTTCCACTAAAACATACATATGATTCCTGTCATATACTATGTTACGCTTCAATTTTCCTGTGTGATTAATAATCTTAACCTTATGAGGTTAAGAACCATTGGGAATATCTTTTTGAATCTTGTCCTGTTTTTCGAGTTTCATCAATCGTACTTTCTACTGCATAGCAATGATCAAGCATCCGAAAAAACGGTTTGATAAATTTTTAAACATCGCACATCGTTCATTCGTTTATGCATCGATAGCGTTCACGTTAGTTACCACTGGATTCATCGGTGCCAGGTTCTATTTTCATATCACTCAACGAAAACAACAACAGATCCCATACCAGCAGCAACAAGAACAGCAATCCACAAACATCACCAACGATACTGAAGAACTTTTAGACAAATTTGCCGGCATCGACAATGTTCCAAAACAAATCGCCACCTCTAATTTTCCCTAAGATGATCCGAATATTGTTCACCAACAGCTCAGATTCTTGGAAAATAACTTGAATTAGAACAAATGTGTAATGAAAATAAAATCAAAATTCATTTCTCTATTTAGTAGTTGTGTTATATCATTACACAAAACAAGATAAGATGGCTGACAATGATTTTTTTCCATTTTTAAAAACACAAAACATTCACAAAAATTCCAGATGCTTTGCCTAATCAAATAAGAACAGGTCAGAGATGCCTTCACTACTGGTCAAATTAAAATGATAATCCTGATTAGACGGCGGCGGTGACAATCGTACGAATGGTAGATAAATGTCCGGTATAATCAAATCATCTATGTCCAATTTGATTTGTACTTGCGATAACGGTTGTCTATATGCTGGTAGCGGAAATTGTTGTTGCTGCAATTGTTCGTCTTGTATTGATGATTGAGACTGCTGCTGATCCAACGAAGACGTCGTTTCAGAATTAGATGAAGATGAATTTTCCGCCATTTCAATATTATCATTGGAGGTTATTGGGGGCGCTTGTTCCGCTATTATCGGTGTTGAAAATTCAGACTTGATGATAGTGGGTTTCTCGAACGTTGTTGTTTCCATTGTATTATTATCTTTATTTTCTATATCTTCTAATGGAGGTAAAGTTGGTGGTGGTGGTGGTGGAGTTATGGGATTATTTTGTTTTTTGTTCGAGCTATTCACATAATTAATGGCGATTTTCGGCACACTTTTGGTCGCATACACCGGTGTGCTTGGGAAGATTACTTTTATGGGTTTGTTATATCCTTTTGTTTTTACCAAATCACACTTGATGATATTTGATTTGGGTTGTTGCTGCTGCTGCTGTAAATCTTCTGAATTGGTCGATGCCGATTCCGAAGATTCAAGTGTTGCTGAAGATTGGAACTCTTTATCACCCAAATCTTCGGATAATGCTATTGTCGGTATGCTTTCATCCGATGTTTTGGATGTGGATGATACCGCAGAAGAGCTACTATCTTTGCGTTCTCTTCTACCACGTGTAGTCACCGGGAAGGATTGATGTTGTGAAGAATCTCTCAATGTTCTGGACGATGGACAAAATAAATGCTGCTGAGCCGCTCTTCGCGGTGATAAATGTCTTGATGGCAGCATTGTTTCTTTTCTCTTCTTGGTTGCCACCGACTTGCTTTTATTATTTTTAGCATTAGATTTTTTATTCCCACTTTGAGCTTGATTTGTTTTGTTGGGGATTATAGAGGGTGGTGGCAATAATGGTTCCCGTGATTCTTGTGGTTTATTGAATTCATCTAATGTTAATCCGGTTTCTTCCAGAATTTTTTGCTCCAATACTTGTGTCTCAACTTGCTGCTGTAATTGTTGATCAAATTGTTGTGCTGGTCGATTGGCTTCAGCTTCCAAACGCTGTATTTCAATCAAACGCTTAAGATGAGCATACTTTTTGCGTTTATAAGGAGCCAATTTTTTAAGTTGATTTTCCTCTTTTTCTTGCATATCATCTGCATCATCGAAATTCTGATTTACAATCATAACATTTGCAGGACCATTTTCTGATTTCAGATAAATTTGATTACATCGACCACGTTTTCTCAACATTTGAATTTGTTTTAATGATTTGCAATACTCTATTTGGCTGGGATCATTAAATATTAGATCATCATAACGAATTTCTTCGCCAACATGCGTTTGATCATTCATAAAATCACCGTCTTCATCCATATCTTCTTGATGTATCAGATCGGATTTCATAATGGTTTCTACTCTCATCGACGCTCCGGGCGGAGCTTTTATCACAATTGAATTATTGTTGTGTCCAAACATCTTGCATAATTCCTGATGGTCAACATACATGTAACGCTTTTGATTGCAACACATTTGATCATCTATAATATTGACCAATGATTGACGTGCCCAACTCAAATGCTGATCCAATTCAAGTTCTTTGGTGTCCAATTCAACTAGTTCATCCTTCAAAACTAACAATCTTTGCGTTATTTCTTTGGTATTACATCCAGGACCACTACCAAGCCATTGAATTGAGTTTTTAGATTTTTTCTCAATCAATCCAATACCTTCCAGAACATTAGTTATGTCATAAATTCTACGTTTTTGTCGCACCTCCAAAAGATCTGCTGCCTATAAGAATACATTTCGGGTTTGAGAAATTAAATTTTTCCAAAAATGCTCAGAGGTGTTTACCATTTTAAGATCCAAAATACCATGCTTGGCTTTTTGTAGCAAATTAACAAATCTGGTGGTCAACAAACCCAAAGATTTTTCATGTCTTGTAGCAGCTGAATTTCCATTATTAGTATCGGAGCAAACAGAACGTTGATCCGAATCGGTGATGAATTCTTTTTTGATATTCAACAATGCCAAACCTAACATATTTGGCGATGAAATAGGTGATTGTGGAAAAGATGAACAACAGGAATTTTGAGCTGGATCACCATTCTCATTGCTACTACCGCTGTGGTTCAAACTGGTGCTAACCAATGCCGAAATGTCGGCATCATCGCCAATAATATTCTCATCATCATCATCATTATCATCATCATCATTCATTTCATCTTCATTTTCATCATTACAATTATTCATCAAAGCTTGGGTTGTGGCTATCACTATTGGAGAAATGTGATTCATCGATGGATTCATTTCAATTCCTTCGTCGGCGACAACATCATTACCATGATCATCATTATCATCAGCTTTGATTTCTTCATTTTTGATTTCTTCCACAACAACTTGTGGGGGCATTTCTTCAATCGGCTGCTGTAGGGATTGTTGTTGTTGTTGTTGTTGTTCTGGTGATTGTGGTGGCTGTTGTTGCTGTTCTTGAGATTGTGCTTCCAATATCGGAGGAAACACCTGAACAGCAGAATCCTCCTCTTCCATCTTCATTTTGAAATAATTTAATGGACAGAATAATGAATAAAACAATATTCGCGCCTAGAAATCCCGAAGAATGAAATTTTTCAGAAGAAGCTTCTTTATTTTGATCAGCTTAATTACCCTAATACAAAAATTAAGGCTAATTTTTTAAAAAAGATGTTTCAAAGAATTTTTTTGACCGTCGGATGATGAAAAATTAGAAAAAGATAGCCTTGCTTCTCGCGCCGCTCACGTACCGAATTTTTTTCGGTTACATTGACAAAGCATACGCAAAAAAAACGAACGCGAGTAGAGAAGAAAAATAAAATAGTAGTGGCTTCTCAAAACAGCGCCAAACACGCCGTGATCACACATAAAATTGAACGTATTTTGAGGAAAGAAACAGCGCCATCTGTCAACTTTTTGTTTGAAATCATCTAGAAGTTTGACAAAATGATAACAGATGGCGACACAAACTTGATAAATTTTGATTTTCAAAAAAATAGGCGCCAAATTTGCAATGATACTTTTTTTCTGAAAAAGAATGATATAGAATTCTAAAACAAACAAATACGAATAAATCCATGATGATTCCAATCTATATTTGTTGTTATATCAAGGCCTGAACCACCATCCAAAACCGAAAATACTACGTGCTACTCCTACACTTTGTTTCAATTGTAATGATCCTAAGCCACGGATTTCAGAATGAATGAAATGGATGATGTGTGCGACAACAATAATGGGGGAAACGCTTCCTGGAATGGTACGCGAGGCATTCACGCTCAGAGGCTATATTTGGACACAATGTCGCCATTACTGCTGACCAGACGATCCATTCATGATGATGAAGCAATCCTTTCGGATGATGGTTTGGAGTTCCTTTCTCATGACTATCAATTATGAACACACAATCTCATTCACAATAATCCATCAATCCATCCAAAATGCCGGAAAACTAAAACCAAAATGCTCCACGAAGGATAAAACCTCATTGAGATTGTGTCCACCATTTTTAAGGAGTTTTCGCCGAGAAAAATTATTCGTTTCGTGTCGATGAACCTCATTATAATAACCATCACCATCATCACTATCAGCCAGAAAAAGAAAAGAATGCACATAATCTTTGAAAAATAAGAGATTTTGGAAGCAAACATACAAACATTTTAAATCATCTTCTTGTCGAACAAAATACTTGGCCACTTGGCCCATTGTCTACGGAATCATTTTAAGGGATCGTGTGTGTGTGTGTGTGTGTGTGTGTGTGTGTGTGTGTGTGTGTGTGTGTGTGTGTGTGTGTGTGTGTGTGTGTGTGTGTGTGTGTGTGTGTGCAAGTGTGTTTGTCCAACAAAAATCAAATTGTTCTGGATTCAACACTAAACAGCCCCAAAAACAAGCAGGAACAAAGGTGCAACCACCATCAACATTAACATTGCAAAAATTATCATTTTGGATTCGTCTGCGTTCGTATAAGTGCACTTGCTTATTTCTGGCCGCATTATTTTTCGGACGCTTCTCGATGGAAAACAAATCCTTGATGCTTGCTTCAAGGAGGTCAAGTTTTTCAGTGTTAGTGTTGCATGAATCTTGATCTCTCTTCACTTTAGTAGGTCATTAGGGTAACGGGGAAAAACCGTCTTCTTGTTTCTGCCCACGAATAGACAGAGGTGGGTCGGCGAATACAGATAAGCGGAGTTTAGTTCACCTGAAACCTGTCCACTATTCTCTTTCTCTTTATCATCGTTTCTCTCTCTCTCTCTCGACTTCGATTTGGCCATCTTTCCACGATATTCATCTTCGGCATCTATTTTTCTTAGTTCTACCTCTCAGGTTCTTCTGTCGAAGCACCAACTTCTTCTCCCTCCCTTCTTCAACCATTTGATTCTTTCGATCCAATTGAAGACCAAAGAAATACCATCAACCAAATTTGCTATCTCTGCGTGTGTATGTGTTTCCCCATCAACATTAAGACAAGAACACAAAAATTTATTGAGTTTGTTTGGTGTTTCAACAAGATGTTCGAGAACAACAACAAGAATAAGACGATGTCTCCATGATCATCGTGTTGCACCTGTGTGGTGTTGTGATCAAAATGGTGATTGTCTGAAACCGTAGTACAAAGAGAAAGAGAGAGAGAAAAAAAAAGAGGAGAGAATCAGCAAGAGAGTGGATGCGTGAAATTTAAATTGTTCACTATTGTCAGTCCTCTCTGTGATATCAAATATTAAAAAAAATGGCCACTGTTTAAGCATCGACAACAGCAACAAGTAGCATCATATTAGCGTGACATGCCTATCGAACAATTCTTATTATTCTTACGATTCGAACACAAAACCACAGCTTTGATCATCATCCATGTTTTGGCCAAAACAGTGGTAACCGTTGTAGTTGTGCATGACGATCATCATCATCATCGTGGCCATTTCGCAAAAATCAAGACGGGCCAAAATTTGTCTGTGCTAAATTGGATCGGCCTGAAAACATGGCTTGTGTTTTTGCTTTTTGATGTCTGTTTGTATCCACAAAATCCTTTTGATTTAGCTCAATTTTATCGTTCCCTGAAAACTCTCTGACGCTCTAGTTGATTGCACATTATGCATTCACCAGGGAACGCAAAGACAAGAGGATACCACGAGAACTTGGCGTTGTTATAAAGACACGACCATACGAGAACGCCGTAACACGAAACAAGGTTTTTTCGGGATGTTTGAACAAAACTTTTCCTATCCACAAATCCTACAGATTTAGTTTTTTGGCTGAAACACTCTTCTCGGTGGACGATTTCCTTTTAGACCATCACCACCAAATTGAATTCAAGCAAAGAGTTTTAATTCAAGTTCAGTCTCCAAACAGGCGGTATCATCAAACGCACCAACACCGATGCCAACCATAGCAGAAGCAACAAGAAGAACAACAACCATTCCAAATTTGTCCATCGATGATCAAATACAACTTCGACAGCTTGATTTAGCCTTTGTTCGTTTGTGGATGCTTGCTTTCTTCCTACGACGCTTACAAGGCTGTTTGGTGGTGTGTGTTTGTGCAAGTGTGTTGTCCAACATCGTTGTGTCGATCAATGTTTCGAGGGCCAAGAAAAAAAAACTGAATCTACAAACAACAATCGCTCCGAGACCGATTCGCTTCGATCCGATCAAATCTAGACGGAGAAAATAGCAATAATCATCATTATATTTCTGGTTTCTCCAAGTTGATGTTTTTTTCTTCTTCTAGTTTTGTGTTTGCTCAAGCACAACAACAGCCATTGAAATCGATGAAATCAACCGAACCGAGACCGAATATCATTTAGTAAATCATCAATGATCAATCAATCTATTAAGCGTGTGAAGAGCAGCCAGAAGGCTTTTCAAAACTATTTGGGATTAGATTGATGTGGTGTGGAAAACCGAAACACGAAATCGGATAAGATTAGATTCCATAAGCTTGGTGACCAAAAAAAATTGTTGCTGTAATTTTTCACCATGGTTACAGACAGGAATGTTAATTTATTATTTTTTCCCCTGGTTGTTTTGGATCCAATTTTTCAGCATCAATCAGCTCTTTTTTCCTTGGTTGAAATCTGAGGAAATGGTTTTTTTTATAGATGATTAACACCGACCAACTATCATCAACATCATCCAGGCCATATTTATATTTAAGCTAAAGTTTTTCCTCAAATTATAAAATAAAAACCCAAAGTTTTTCGTTTTTCTTCGGTTTGATCCACGAATTTGTCAAAATGTGGACATACAATCGCATCTCGACCACCTTGACAATATTTTGGTGCTCAGTGATTTGTGTTCAACTAATCACCAACAATGGTGTGGTTAATTGTGATCCAACCTACATGATAATTGCTCCGGCAAAATTACGACCAAATTCCGATTATCATCTTAGCATACAGCTGGAGAACAGCACTGAAGATGCAACGTTCAATGTGAAAATCAGCGGTCCCAGCACGCAGACCGGCTTCAACCAAGTAGAAACCACCGTTGTGGTTCAACCATACGAAACACGAATGTTGAATCTGGAAATCGGTCAATGGTCAAAAGGAAATTATAAATTGATAGTCAAAGGCCATACTAATGGCCCTGGACCGGTGACGGAATTCTCCAATGAGACCGCATTGGAATTTGATCAAAAATCCTATTCAATTTTCATACAAACCGACAAAGCGATTTATAAACCAGGACAAACGGTTAGATTTAGGGCCATCATTGTCAACCCATCTTTGGTGCCCAATCTGGCCGGTAGTTTAGATATCTACATAAAGGTTGGTTAAGTTTATGATCAAATCAATTATTACAATACTAGGTTTGGGCGTGTCGATTTTAGGATCCTAAAAATAATCTCATCAAACAATGGAAACGAATTTTCACCCATAGAGGAGTGGTTTCTGAAGAGTTTGCCCTATCAGAACAACCACCGCTTGGTGATTGGTCGATTGTGATCGATGTGGGCGGTGGACAGCAAGCCACTAAAACATTCACAATTGCTGAATATGTACTGCCCACCTTCTCTGTGGATATATTGCTACCACCGTATGCAACCTATAATAAATCCGATGTGATAGCAACGGTGAAGGCAACCTATACTTATGGTAAACCGGTAAAAGGTGATGTTACATTGACCGTACAGCCAAGAATCAGACATCATGCAATCACTTTCAGGCCATTGGAACAGTATCAAACACGTATCAAGCTGGAACCGGACGGAAAAGTTGACATTCCGGTGAACATTGTCCGAGATTTGAATTTAAAACAAGATTTTTTCGAACGTGAAATCGAATTCTTCGCACTTGTTGAAGAATCCTTGACCGGAAGAAAATATAATCATTCTACGGTGTTGAAGATCTATCATAAAGAGATCAAAGTGGAATTGATAAAAACATCGAAAACATTTAAACCAGGATTAAAGTATACGATATTCTTGAAGGTTGCTTATCAAGATGATACACCGGTGGATGATAATGGACCACCGGTGTCGGTACGCTATGGCTATGCTTATAATGAAGATGAATGGACGCATGAAGTGGAAAAAGTTCCTCGAAAAGGCTTGGCGCAGTTAGACTTTTTTCCGCCAAGAAATAATCAATCACGATTTGATTACGGTATCATTGGATTACGAGCCGAATATCGAGGACAAACATATTTTTTGGAATCAATCAACAGTGCACAATCACCTTCGATGAATTTCCTGCAGGTCACTCGACGATACAACCAGAACGATGTTGAGGATATTTTCCAACAAAAATCCGCCTTCGTTGGCGATGAACTAGTGTTCGTGGTGAACGCAACCGAACCATTCAAAAATCTAGCCTACCAAGTGATGGCCAAAGGTGATCTGGTTTTGGCCAGAAATGTTCGTGCCACTGTTGCACCACAGTCCACTATAGACATACAGGTACCGGTAACGCATCGGATGACACCGAAAGCAAGACTTTTGGTTTATTACATTCGTGATGATAACCAAGAAATCGTTGCGGATGCGTTGAATTTCAACGTTGAAGGTACATTCAAAACACCTGTTGAGCTTTCATCCGATGTTACCGAAACCAAACCAGGCGGTATGGTCAACATCCGTGTGGACACCAAACCATCAGCATATGTGGGCCTGTTGGGAGTGGATCAAAGTGCGTTACTTTTGAAATCCGGTTTCGATATTACACAACAGGATGTGCTTCAAGAATTGGAATCATACGATTCTGGTGAACAATCTGAAGTGGGCGGTAGTGGCCCGGGTTGGCTGTGGCGTCGATGGTCTTGGTCAAGTGCCAGCACTGCCGGGGAGATTTTCGACAATTCCGGTGTGGTCATTCTAACCAATAGCCTTTTGCATCGACACATTCAAACACGTAAGCTTAAATTTTGTTCTTTTCCTCCTTTTGATTTGTTGTGGTAAGGTTAGAATACATCCACACTTTGTCAGTGATAGAATCAACATGATTATGATCAATAATCTTCTCATTAGTGTACTTTCCAATGATGAATCGTCGAGTTTTTGCTTCGCCCGCCGCGTTGGGCGTATCCGCCCCCCTGATGCCCTCTGCCGCCGGGGCTGGTGGTTACGGGGCTTCGAATCAATTAAACTCAGCCAAAATGTACAAGACACAAAATGAATATGAGCATGCTTCTAGAAGATCCCCAAAATCTTTGATTAAGTTACGGAAAGAATTTCCAGAAACCTGGATCTGGACCAATCTTACATCATCAGAGTTAGTTTTTTGTTTCTTCAAATATTTTTAAATGTCTTGCGGGTGTCTTGCCCATATTCCATCTGTGCTTTTATTCGATGCGTACTTGTCCCATGTCAAAAATCTTGATTTTAAAAATATTTGACCAATTTGATGAAATGAACCTCATTCAGAAAATTATCCAGATTATATGGGTTTTGTTCAACTGTCGGGTGATGAAGAAATGTTGGAAGGGTTTCCTCTATCCACGTCCCGACCGTTGGCATCTTCATCTTTGATAAACGAAGAAAAATCCGATAAAAACACGATGAAAATACGTACAAATTTTCCAGAATATGAGCATGCTTCTAGAAGATCCACAAAATCTTTGATAAAATTACGGAAAAAATTTCCAGAAACCTGGATCTGGACCAATTTAACATCATCAGAGTTAGGTTTTCTTTTCTTTTTCTGAATTTGAAATCCTCACATAAAAAATAACTTAGATTCTTCAGTGTCAGCTTATTGCTTCCTGTTCATAATGCTTGCCCCTGATCCGTTTTGCTTTTAACCCTTTTCTCATGTGTGTGTGTGTGTGTATGTGGGTGTTACGGGGTGTTTCTGTCACTTCAAAGGACTTGGAAAACGAATCTTCTATACTGCGGACGGTTCCGGCGTTTTAATCAGCAATAGACAACGTCCTGGTGAGTGTTGATCATCTTTTTCTAATTTCAAGATTCAATTTGATTCATAACGGATTTCAATTACAAAGCCCCAAAGAAACTGGATAGTATCCGTTTGGATGACGTGATACTGGAAGAACGGTTGCAACCACCAGATTTCAAACTACAAGAACAGCAAAGGAAATCCCGCATTGTTTTGCGGAAAAGCTTCCCGGAAACCTGGATCTGGGCCAATGTTTCCACTGGGTAAAAACGACCACGGTTATCTCTTTTTTCTAGGTTTTTTTTATATTGAACTTTGATCTTTGATTAATTGTAGCCGCTTTGTTTCCTCTGCTTTTGTTGCTTTTATAATTGTTTTTTCTTTTCTTGTTTAACTTGTTTCGATCAAAACTAATCCCGAAACTTTTGGTTTTATTGCACAACAGAAACGATGGCGTTGCTCGATATTCGGACAACATTCCGGACACCATCACATCTTGGTATATTTCTGCATTTGCCGTAGATTCTATTACCGGTTTGGGTGTTGCTCCAGACACTCTTAAGGTCGGATTGATAATTGGCATTAATACTTGATTGATTTATTGATCCAAGATTTGATTCGCACACTTAGATAAACGTGTTTCGGCCATTTTTCATCAAATTATCGCTTCCTTATTCAATAATTCGAGGTGAATCGGTTCAAATACAAGCACTGATTTTCAATTATCAAAATAAGCCAATCACAGCCGATGTGGTGATGGAAAATCCGGATGATGAATTTGAATTCACCAACGCTGCCAATGAGATTGAATTTGCGGGCGTCACTAATGTTAAAGAGAAAAGAAAAACAGTTACCATAGCCCCGAACGATGGTGTTTCGGTGCCGTTTTTGATAACACCGAAAAAACTGGGCCACATCAATGTCCGTGTTCGGGCCAGCAGTGATCGTGTCGGTGATGCTGTGGTCAAGAAGCTGCTGGTTAAACCGGAAGGCCAAACCCAATACTTCAACAAAGCAATGTTTGTCAATGCGATCGATCAGACGGCAGGTAGGATCAGGATCAAACGCAATGTTACGGTGGATATACCACCAAACGCCGTACCTGGTTCTGTTCGCATCATGGCTTCCGGTATAAGTGATATTCTCGGCCCAACGGTGAATCATTTGGATGATCTGCTTCGTATGCCTTATGGTTGTGGTGAACAGAACATGATCAATTTGGTGCCAAATATTGTCGTATCCAATTATCTGCAACGAGTTAATCGTATGACCGATGCCATCCAAGCAAAAGTGAAACGACATATTGAAACCGGATATCAACGTGAGCTGACCTATCGACGCGATGATGGTAGTTTCAGTGCGTTCGGCCAAAGCGATAAAGCTGGATCAACGTGGCTGACCGCGTTCGTGGTGAAAACTTTCATCCAGGCCAGGCCACATATCGATGTTGATGGTGCGGTGGTCGCCAAAGCCATTGAATGGATCCTGACCCGACAGAAAAAAGATGGTAGCTTCGCTGAATATGGTGAAGTTCATAATAAAGCACTACAAGGTGGATCAGCGATCAAAGTGAAAACTTCGGACAGTAGTGGTCCAGATGAATCCGACAATGCTGGTGCCCTGACTTCGTTCGTTTTGATCGCCATTTTGCAAGAATCCAAAACAGATCCGATTCGGCAACGAAACGAACAAGCATTGAAACGTGCCACGGATTTTATCTATTCTCGGGTAGCATCCAGCACCAGCCCTTATGAGGTGGCCATTGGTTCTTATGCTCTACATGTGGCAGATTCCTCGCATAAGGATTTTGCTTATAAAAAACTAATGGCCATGACCAAACGTGATGCTGATGGCCTAACATATTGGACCATACGTCCTAATGAGGCCAACAACAATACTGCTAGCGATCGCTTGAAAATATTGGCCTCGGATTATCTCCTCTATCCGAACGCCATTGATATTGAAGCCACATCCTACGCATTGTTGACCATGGTACATAGATCGGAAATCGATCAGGCTATACCGGCATTACGGTGGTTGATCAGCAAGCAAAATTCAAACGGAGGATTTTCATCTACCCAAGACACTGTGATCGGTTTGCAGGCTTTGGGCGCCATCGCTGAACGTATCTCTACAGCAACCGTCAAATTGGCAGTGAACATCAAACACGGAAACAGTCGTGAAAGAGATCTAACTGGCCTAATACCGCAGCAATTGTTTTTCAACACTGATAATGCATTGGTTTTGCAACAGATCCAATTGGATCCGGAAACCGAATGGGTAGAATTAGAGGCCACGGGTTTTGGTTCCGCCATACTTCAAGTATCATATCAATACAATTTAGCTGTTTCGGCAGAAAAACCGGCATTCTTTTTGAATCCACAAAAAGATAAAACCTCAACGGAAAATTATCTTCAACTAAGTGTTTGTACATAGTAAGTATCTGTTTTAGCTTTTTATAGGATCAGCCTGTGATTTGATTGGACAATTATATTAATAGAAAACAGGGAGGGATCAATTTTCACAACCAATCAACCAATCAAATGCTTTGACTGATTGACTAATACAAGTGCAACTCCTTTCTAGGGCTAATAGTTATAACTATAGTTATAGTTAATAGTTATAACTCTTTGCCACACCTTTCGTCCTATATAGCGACTGGAGTCTAACTTTCATTTTGTAAAAACCAGCCCATCACAGTTCATTTCTTTCGTAAAACTAATATAACAACTAGACAAACCTATAAACGATTTGATGATTAAGAAAATAAACTCAACCTTTTTTTCTTGATTGTTCATCCTATAGTTACAAAGATGGAAATTCGACCAATATGGCCGTTATGGAGGTAGAACTGCCATCCGGATACAATGCAGATGTGGATGCATTACCGGCGGCCACCAGAGCCAAAGAAGTGAAACGTGTGGAAACTGCCAACAATGATGGAACAGTTATCGTCTATTTGGATAGGGTAAACTTTATTGTCTTAAGTGTACTTTTTTGGTGAATTTTCGTTTCGCTTTTTTTTTCGTTTTGATCTTCCAATCCAATTCATCCGATCCAGGTGACCAGAGATGAATTGTGCATAACGGTACCAGCTCATAGAACCCATAATGTTGCTAATAATAAACCAGTACCGGTAACCATATATGATTATTATGATCGTTCCAAATTGTCCAGAATATTCTATGAACCAACATTGGTTACGGTAAATAAACTTGGTGAACAAGAACAAGAATCTTCTTCTTTTACTTCTCCTTCTTCTACTGTTTCCTCTGCTGTTTCTTCTTCTGATCCTTCAATCGATTCTTCTGTTTCCGATCTGTCTGCTTATTCCACTATTCGTCCATGGCCATAACTTTGTTGATGGATTTTTTTTATAGACTGATAGTTTTTTCTCTTGCCTTGTTCTTTCCTTGACACTTTGAAATAAATCTACAAGGGTTTTTCTCATTTCATTTTATTTGCAATTTTCCTTGCCCAAAGTTTTGCGACATTTGTCCACAGAATGAACTAGATTGTAAAACAAGATGTTCTCAAAATCAGCGGCAAAGGCAACCGAAAAATAGCAACCATCGTTCGGAGCCGACCACCGGAACCAGTTCGTTTGATCGCTTAAGAGAATATGAAGAAACATCGGCATCATCGACACCAGGATGGTGGTTTTCCACGATATTCGCGATCATTTTGATCAACATTATGATCATGATTTGAACTATGGTTAAACCAACAAAATCAAAGCCAAACAAAAAACACATTCTGATGATGCACCTTATTCTCTTTTTTTTGATTCTGGTCATTAAATAAACGCTTTCATTCATTATCTTATCTTTAGATAATTTTAAACATTAAATTTTGTAAGATTTTGTACAAAATTTTTCGTTTATAAACGAAAACTATTGATCAATATTGTAGGCATCCTCTTCCAATTCATCTTTGATCGGCATTGATTCCAGAAGCTCTTTTTGTTCATCCAACAAAACATGCCTGGGATTACGATCCCAATTCAATCTTAATGGTAAACCTTTATGATGCAACAAACATCGTACATTGACTTGTTCGCGATTATTGATGGTTATGGTCACGGCAAAATCTTTGCCCTGCTTCCCTTCAATATCTGGCCCGGTGATCGGTGTTTTGGGCAGTTGAATACACTCTTCTGGAACATGATAACCAGATGCTCTCAATGCGATCCGAATGTGTTTTGGTTGGATGGTCCAAGGGTTCTCATCATTCATAATCACAATGATCACTTCGTTGGATAATCTTTTCAAGGTTGAACCAACAAACGCAGATGATGGTCCCACCTTATCTTTAGCACCGGCCTCAATCAATTCTTTGTAATATTCAAGATTGTATGGTGAAGCATACACTGCTGCTTGTGAGGAGAGCAAATGAAATCGTCCAAAATCACGATCCACTTCGACCACATCACCAGGCACACCCAATTCATCAACCGTCTTCAACAAGATTAATTTTAATTTGTCCTCTTTCTTCTTTTCAGTATCTTCCACTTCTTCATAGATGAAATCCGCTTTTGGTCTTGGTTCTTGATAGTTTGGAATTTCTTTCAGAAACGGACCAACTATCAATGGATTGAATGGTTTTGGTTGGCTGGGCAATTTCACTTTGCGTTTCAGGATCACCACTGATCTTTTAGAAACAACTTGAGGAGCGATCAACGATGAATTCGAGCCTAACGAACCAGATAAGCATCTCGAAAGAAGATTGAACATTATGATATTCTGGTGGATGCTGATGATTTTCGAAAACAGACATAATAACCTAAGCAGCCAGAATCATGTGGAATATGGTCACATTCTTTATGAACGCAATGGTTGCACGCATGCGCATGGCCATGGATTTTTATTATTGTTTTGATGTTGAAGTATTGGGATCTAGACTGTTTTTTAAGTTTCATTTTGTTTCCTCTTTATTTTCATCAGTTTTATATCTAATCTTTAACATGGCTAAACCAATTACGAAGATACTGCCGGCACCCAAGAGAAGAAAAGATACAAATTCTAATGCTAGAATACAGAAGAAGAAAAAGAAGCCAACCACGGTTCCAGAATCTTTAAAGAACCAAGCTAATAAAAAGCGATCGAAAATTCCAACGAATAAAACAAACAAAGCTGATCAAGCTTCAACACACCATCAAGGGATTGTTGACCATGAAAGTGATTCAAATTCTTCAAATAGTGAATATGAAAATGAAAATTTGATCCTTCAATTGACATGCGGTAATCTATTCATACCGGAAAATTCCAATAAAACCACCGCTCAAACTGACGTGGTTTCTTCAAATCCTACTTTGAATTATCTTCTTTCTACCCCCATCGATGGATCAGTAGAAGCTGCAACAATATCATCAATTCATGGGTTGGCAAAAACCGACCCAAACAATTCTGATAGCTCAAGCCTGCCGCAAGAACAAGAACAGCGACCAAATTTCTCGGCCAAACAATCACGAAAAAGACAGCAAAAGGAGACAGAGTCAAAGAAAATCTCCTACATTGATGAAATAAGAAAAATGATGCATTGTTTTGGCGATGTCCGCCAGCCATTGATGGATTCGGCCCAAATGATCGAGACCATAGTTCAACATCAAATGTTTTTGTTATTAATGGAGGTCCAGAATGTCGCCAAACTTCGGAAATCTCGTAAAATTTGTGTGGAAGATTTCATTTTCTTATTGAGGCATAATTTCCACAAATTGGCCCGATTCATACGTTTTATAAAATTCAAAGACATGAAATCAAGACTAATATCGTCAATTATGCCAGCATCTGATGATGTGAAAAAGGCTACCTCAGGTTCTGTCGGCGCTCAAAAACGATCCAAATCATTGGCGAAAAAATCCAAATCAACTTCTGATTCATCTTTTGAGGTGGATTTAAGCTTGATCACAAATGATGATCATGGTTGTGAAGATGATGAATCCACTTCATTCCAATCATCATCGGCCATGGTTCCGAATTTGTCGGAAAAAATGCGAACATGTCGAGATTTTGTAATGTCCATAGTTGAAACACCATTACGTGGTGATTATCAACAATTATTCGAAGCCGACTACATTGATAATAATTCGTTGGCCCGTAATCGTCGTTTGGATGAATTCACTAAAACATTATCGCTTAAAGATTATCTTTATTATCAATCATGTCGTTCGATGACATTTTTCGGTATATCTAAAGCTTCAACTGAAACAAAGCAATCGATGATCAAAAAATTTCAAGATTGGCTCTACAAAGACCCCAACTATCATTTGAAACAGCATTTAGATCTCCTAATGGACGTTTATGGATGGGAATTATTACAATACTTTGCCCATGAAACATTGGCCACATTGGTGGAATTGGCGTTAGTAGTAAAAGAAGATCAACAACGTATTCCCGGACAAGATGCTAATATCCAGAAAACAGCATCCATTAATCAAATCATATCACTCAAACAATACTTGCACACTGGTAATGCAATTACACCAGATCATATAATGGAAGCAATGAGACGTTTTGAAAATAATTTCCAAAATGTTTTCACCCGTTTCAATCGTTCCCATGGTTTTGTTTCGAATCATAATCAACGTAATCGAATTCTTTGCATTCAGAATTAATCTAAATAAAAATGGTTTTGTTTTGTTTTAGAAATTTTCACGTTACAATCGACTAATTTGATAGGTTATTAATTAAATTTAATTTGGAACAATAAGGACCAAACCTAGGTATTAAAAATGTGTGAACTTTAAGTATAATTCGAATGTTTGACCCCTTCCCAAAAACACACGAATAGAATGCTTGTAACACATGGCCATTCGAATATGTCTCAGCCAAGATCAAAGCATAGAAAGAAGGATTCAAAACATCATATCATGGTGACCAGTAAAACAGCCAAATCTAAAGCAAACTCGGCATTTCACCGTAATTGGTGTATCATTTATTACATTGATCTTATCCGATATCTGCTGTATTTGGATGCTTTTTTCGTTTTGTTCAATTCTTTCGAATTGTATGCGGACGATTTTTTGGAACAATATGTTCAAGATAAAGTTACAACAATCGTTACAGCACCATTGATGATGCTGTTGTTGTTGATGAGTATAATGGCAGTTTTGTGCATAATCTTCTTCCATTTTGATGGTTTAATTTATAAACTATACTTGTATGTTTTATTGACGCTTGCTATGTTGATAATTCGTGCATGCACAGCGAACAATTATTCTGGTGAAAGCATGTTTCGTTTGCTTCCAATGTATATAGGGCTGATATTGGCCATCACTATTATTCTGATGGTGTGGACTGGCAATAAAAACATACCGTTCTATGGAACACTTCCGCCCGATCTGAAACGCACATTAGATAAATCAAGATTGAGACATAAACGTTGTTCAAAAGAAATCGGGAAAAGCAAAACGTCTGCCAAAAGTTCAACAACCACTTTGAGTAAACTTAGCAGACAACAGAAAGAGGACAAAAAAAAAACCAAACATGCTTCACAAGGAAAGAAGATTGAACTAAAATCACTGCCATTCCTTCCTAAAATAGAATCATTGGCACTAATCAACAATACTGTTAAAATAGATAAACCCGGAAAGATAAAAAAAACCTCTACAACGACAACTACGGATTCAACTGAAACATTCGATTCTCCAATACGATCATACGAAAACCATCCACTCAAAGTTTTGAAAGTCAAACGTGAAATAAAAAAGCCAGTTATGGGAAAAACTGAACCTGAAATATTTTTCATTTAAGATCAAGATCAATAATCTTCAATATTTGTTCGTTAATAAAACAAGAAAAAAAATTCGAAATTAATTTGAACCCGGGCTTCGATTTTGAATCTTTAATAAAGATTTTATTTCACTAGATGGCAGCACGCTGTCTATTTTAAAAATCTATTTGAATTTTTTGTTACGTCAATAATTTTTCAATGATAATTTTTTGCCAAACATACAATCACGATAAAATGTTTGATTCGATTTTCCAAAAATTTGATTTATTCTATAATTTAGTTTTTGCAACAAATTCAATATTCAAACAATAACACTGGTAGCATTTATTAACGGGACAACCAGATTGGCATCGTCCTGTTCCAAAACGGAAACATTTGCATCATTGATTGATTTGAGATAGGTGAAAGCTAATGCCATCAGACAATTACCGAGAACATCGGCCAATGCAGATGTGAACGGTATGGCCGAATTGTCCGGATTGATACGTTTTTTCCAAGCCCAAAAAACAGAAACATAAGCAAGATAAAGCAATAATGATAGCTGTATGAGGACAGCCAAGGTGTAAACACTTATAAATGGGAAAGTGATGATGATGGAAAAGTTGTACCTATCCTGCAATAAATAGATGATGGCCATGTAAAACAAATGAGCCGGTACGATCACCAACATTAGTAGACGAGCCATACGAGCGTGTAGATCTATGGGGACGAGAATAGGATTTTGTTGGCAAGAAAAAATTATCTAGATTGAGCCGCTTGAGCAGTGTATTGTTTTTTCTTTACCTTTGGAACAGAACACGAAAAACGGACTAACACAGTATGTTGGATTGGTGGGCGGCAATTGACCTTTCGGTGCGGATGCATGCAAAAATGTTGACATTCGACTAGTTTGTATGCCGACCAGATTGCTGGCAATACCGTTAACCAATGGTTGAAATGTGGATAGGACTTTATATTGATGAAAGGCACTTTCCATGACCACACCGCCCGGTTGTTCAATGATAACCGCTCCAAGGATGGCCGTCCATCCAGTATAGATTACCGATTTAGTCCAACGATTTTGGCGAGCAAAATAACCAAACACAGGAGCAAGGCCGATGAAAAAGATTATCAGAGCAATTTGTAAAATTCGACCACTGGAAAAATCATCCAACCATTGGCTAACATTGGCCAAAATGGCAATGGTACAAACATCGCCCATCGATGCGGCCACCGGTGTCGATATATTATCTATGAAAATGATAGAAAATTTCTCATTGAAGGCTTGCTCATAATAGACAATTTTTATACTGGACCTGGATTGATATGGAGACGGCGAGTCACAAGTATAACCATGATGATCATGGTAGCAATCAATGTGTTGGCTATGATCGAAGTAGTCACCGATGCCGAACAAAGCAGCAAAATCGAATCAACATTAATCTTATCTCTGGTCTCTTTTCTAATGGTGGAAACGATTAACGAACATAGAGCGGCAAATAAACCAACTGTTGATGCTTGACATTGTACCACCATAATGTTACCGAAAACAATGTTTCTGGTGGTCGACCATGAATCTAAACGTCCCAAATTGGCCTGTGTGGATAACCTTGAAGCCAATGTGGTTTCAATGTTACCGATCAGGCCCAAAAACGCTGAAACCATAATGGCTATCTGTGGGATTTTATCGAACACTGGCCACTCAGTGACCGCGTTCAAGATGACACCGGCAAACATGGAACCAAATCCTGCGATCACGAACGGTATCAACATTTGTCTGAAAACCGCAAACGGTGTTTGTATCTGATACGGTGTCCTTTCCTGTTGCATTTGGCGATTATCCTCTAAATCTTTTTTATCCTCTGGCACTGGAGCAAGGGCATTGCCCAGTGCGTACATTTTTTCGTCCATTTTTCGTTTCTCTTCTTCGTCTAATGCTAATGATGGCGAAAGTGCCAAAATATGGAATTCCTTTTTCTTGCTGATAGAATTATTATTATTTGGATTGTTTTTGCTCGCAAAATTTTGATGATCTTCACCGGAAGAAACAACCACTTGTAAGTTATCTTTCAAATTATCATATCGTGAACCGGCAATAATATCTTGGTCATCAACATCATTTTCTTCACTAGTAAAACCTTGATTTATGTGTCCAGTAATGATAGGTCTAACAACGATTCGATCATCAGAAACAGCGGTACCATCAGCGAAATTTTCGTCATTAGTTCCACCGTTACAAGCTTCATTTAAATCGGTTAAGATTAGTTGCATAATTCAACAAAAACTGAAATCAAACACACGGGATTGAAGATCGAATGAGGATGAAAACGAGGAGCCTGCAAAAAAGTGCGAAATAGAATTTCAATAACACAAAGAAAAAGAAAAATAGAACATTTGGGTTATATTCAAGCAAAATCTTAAACTAAGACATAAGATTCCAAGTTTGTCGAGGACAACCAAAAAAAAAATCGAGAGGAAAATAGGACAACCCCCAAAATTGGATTCAATCAATGATATCACTGAAAGGGTGGGGGCAAATGCACTTTGAAATATAATGGAAAGATAAATTTTGATAACGGAAATTGGATCTGATGGCGGATGGTGATGTTCACCTTAAGGATCAAGTGATTAAACATCAATCCAGGTTTAAGGTAGTTTCATTAAAGGTAATAATAAAATTAATTTGGATGATAAAAATTTGGTTCAAGATCAATGAATCTGAAGAGGATCCATAAGTTATCTAATTTTTTTTCTCTCTCTTTATTTTGTCAATGACTCAATCTAATTCTTTATAAATCAATCAATTTGTCCAGAATAAGTAGGAACAAAAAAGCTGTTAATCCTAATCAAAATAATTAGAGTCCTCGGACAAAATGTCACCTGACAAGTGGAACATGCACCAGAGAAAAAAAGAACACGGGAACTTCTTACAAGATAATTTTTGGCAATCATTTAGAGACGTACAAATTTTTGTTTAATCTTTAAAGCAAATTTTTTTGAGTTTGGTTTTGCATCACAAAACCCGTGCAATTTGTAGCTCGAGGTTGTTCCAGGTTGATTACATCCACGCACACACAATGCCAGAAAAGTTTGGTAAAAGCTTAATAATTTATGTCAAAAAACCTAGATTAAAGACATGCCGGTGGTGTGCTAAAAGAGTTTTGGGATGTTATTAGTTGTACAATAATTAAACAACCAACACCATCACCTTTGATATCATTCACCTGGCAGCGAGCGACTAATTAATAATTAATTTATCAATTAAAACATTGAAAAACCATTGAAAATCCAGGTTCTTTTAGAAGCTTTTTTAATGGTTGTTCGGCTAATTTTTTTTAGAGCGTGTGTGCACATGATTCTTTTTCTCCATTCTCACTTTTATCAACCGTTTAGTTTTTGAAGTTGGTGCTAAATGATTCGATACACTTTTCACATGTTGAACGCGCAAAGCGTATCGCAGTTTTGTACTCTGATTTCATAATAATTAATTAAAGACAAAAAAAACCAAAGAAAAATGTATCATCAGCACATGCTTCGGAGAAATAACAATAAAAAAAAGCGTGCAATAAAAATGATCCATTTCAGGGCCGATGTTTTATTTTGTCGTTGTTGCTGTAAATATGGGAAACGGAAACTACATTTTTACTACATACCGGTTCTGTTTATTATTTCGATTAATTGGTTCAAATCAGTTAATCAATCAATCATATCTGTACGCGTGCGTTATCACGTGTGGACGGGATCTGGATCCGATTTGATTTGAAGCCGCCACGGTGAAAAATTCATTGACAGAAACAGAATGAAAACCGAGTTCGCAAAAAAAACAAGATATCCACTATCATTCTTTCAACCATTCGTCCACCTGGCTCTTTGGTAAACCAAGAACACGATTTTTGGATTCAATCAACCATTCAAAAACTGGTTATTGTGCGTGTTGTAGTGGAACCAATTGTTTCAAATCAAAATCAATCAATATTAATCGTTCAATAGAATAAATGCAGCTAAATGATATTTGATCACATTGAAACATCCCCACAAAATTGATTGATTTGTAGCTGTGATTGATCTATATGTCCTTCGATGATCTAGTAGAGATTGATCGGTTGATCTTGAAGGTGAATTTTTGTTTTAGGGGCAAATGAAAATTCCTTAAAGAAACTTGGAACAAACTCGATTTTGACCGTCGTTGCTGTCACAGAGAGTCGTGCGATTTGATTTCACCATTTAACATTCTTTAGAAGCGACAGGAACACAATGGTTCTAATTTTAACCATTTTTTCGTGCGCAAAAATCACAGGGTCGACCAATTGAAATTAGAATAAAACGAGAAAGAGAAAGAAAGGGATGTATCCTCTTTAAAACGGCCTGTGAAGTATTGATAAATTTTTCGTAAATTTATTCCATTTTATTAAAACTTGGAGAACATTTGGGTATAAATTTCGAAATCCAAAGCTTGAAGCGCACAGCACGATCAACAACCATTATTAAAATATTATTATTATTATTATTATTAGTATACAAGACACAAGCATTCCAGGAATTTCATCACGATGGGCGCGAAAAAAGGGGCCCATATAACACATATCCATGCGTAAACTTATGTAATCAGATTGTGTCCAAATGGATCTAGATCAAGATCCATTTTCGGCAAGATTCAATGAATTCAAACCAAACAATTAAGCTTAAGGCGATGGGGCTTAGATGAAGCCCGGAAAATCCATGTTGAATTCATAAAATTGAAGAACGATTTGATTGAATTCATAATCAACATTTTCTTGGATAAAGAGGATTGCAAATGTTAGAGAACATCCAGAAAGTCTTAATCTAATCATCAAGTAACCAACCAGGGAAAGAGCAAAAAATGAGAAAAAATGCAGTTTAGCTTAGATTTTGTTCTAGTTCAAAGATCGACCAATGTTTTGGTTTTGAAACAAAACGATTGAAACGTAATTAAAATATGAAACCATTAAATTATTATTCAACCAAAATAATCGTTTCGTTGAGTCTGATCATATTGTTGACCCAAAAAATCGAGACTACCAATCATGAAGATGAGATACCGATTCCGTTCGAGAATACAAACGTCCCGTTGGTACCATTGGATGTGGAAATACTGCATTGTGGACGCCAAATACGTCGTCTGTCCGACAGATTGTATGGACAATGGTTATTGTTGTTGTCCAGAAACAATCGAACCATGACCAACATCGGCCACGATGATAATCAAGCGACCATCAATCTGAATATGATGAACTTGAATTCTTTGATTAATCTATCGGGAAGAATTTGCAAGCTATGCAGGTCCAGGATGGCTGCACATCGGCAAAGATTCTTATCGCTACAATGGTTTGAATTCACCAAACGTTTTCGGTGGATTTTGGGCCACAATCAATGTGACCAGATTAGAGCCAGATCTGGCTGGATCGGTATGATGCTTTTGGCACATCGAGATGGCTTGATTCTGGAACAGGAATTTGATCAACAACAAAGATTGATGGAGATGATCAATCCAGAGGATTTTGTTGAAAATTTCAATGCGCTCGGATTGAGAATTGATGAATATTTCAGACAAACTAATCAAACAACGAACCATTTATTATCACCATTATTATCGTCCATGGCAGTGAAATCGATCCTAGAGGATCTGGAACATTGGAAACAGAATGTTCTGAATTCGATTAGATCAAAAATCATCGCGGAAATTGATGGCCAACAACAGCGAAGAAAATGTTGGATCGTTGATTATGGAGATACTATCGATAACAACTATCAACATCCTTTGGATCACCATCGAAGTAAACGATGGTCAACAATCGAACGATTGATGATGATTGAATCACAATCAAACTTGTTCGACGATCTATATTGGTTTCTGAATGAATTCAAAGACCGAATTCGACCAACAACCAAATAATCATTAAGATCATCAGCATCATCATAAGTTGGGAATACCTTTATTGTGTTTGCTTTGCCGGCATTGCTTACCCTGAAAAAACGTCCCAAAATATTCTTCGGAACATGTGCGTCTTGTTATCTTTTGAACAACCTTTGGTGGATCCTCTTCTCTTTTCCACTCTTTTCCTATCACTTCAATTTTCATATATAATTCTTTTTTTGGGCTTGAAAACCAGAGAGTTTGGCGGAGCAAGCGCTTCACGATAATCCGATTGATATTGCTTGTCTTGTTCCATTACCAGGATCCAACAACATTATTATAAGAAGCAGCAACCATTTTATTTTCCATTCGCATAATTGTAAACGCGTTTTTGCTTCGAGTGGATCCTTCTTGATAGCCTTGAAGCCACCATGTCGTACGGGAAAGCTTCTGTTTTCCAGCCAAACTACTACCACATCACACCACTACATTTCTTGTATAATCGTCTCCACCATTATTACCATTATGATCAATAATAAAATAATGATCATCCGACATTGGGAGAACAACTTACTTTCTCTTATTTCGGATTGCTCTTTTCTTTGCTTTTCTCTTCTTCTATTTGTTATGTCTTGAAGATTGTTGGTGGTGGACCTCAGTTGTCTCCAACAGCCTGTGCCCGTTCATTTAGTATCTTGTAATATTCGCACACACCATTGTTGGGTCTGTTGATTGATTTAGGATTCAATGAGCCGGATCCATGCAGGTAGGTTGGATCCGAATGCTAGCGGCCATGTGTATTGATGGTGTTTCATAACAACAACATTCTTCATGGCGTCAATACGCACGCTAAAAAATACCTCACCAAAGACACTGCTTTTTGGAATCTTTCGTTTGGCATGTGATTTTTTGATTTATCTTCTTTGGTATTCCAAAAAAACATCTTCATCGATCTTTTGAAACATGTTCTGCGCGTTTCTTGAGCAAAAGTGTTGGTTTTTTTCTCAAAATTAGATAAATTATCAATCAATCAATTCATCAATCTTCCCAAAACTGGTAAGTTTTGGTGTGTTTTGTTTCTAGTATGAAATTTTCAAATTTTTTTAATTCTAAAACGCAACAAATAAATTATTGCTTCCTCTTGCCATTATCATTTGAAATGTTTTGAATTAGAGGCTTGTTGTGGTTGAAACGTATCGCCATCATTAGAATGTTGCAATGTGTTGGTGGTGTTTTTTTGTCGAAGTTTAACTCGTTCTAAATCTTTACCATTTTCATCGGCCACCAGTCTCAACTTGTTGCTGGTATTGTTTGAATTCGAAGTTTTCCTATTACCACCACAACCATGATGATGATGATTATTATTATTGTTGTTATTGCTGCTTGGATCCGTAATCATCGTCTTGGAAATCGGTGGTGGTTGTTTATGTGAATGTTGTTGTTGCTGTGTTGGTGGTTTCACCACAACCACAAACGTACCTTGAGGATAATGTTTCAAACGATTTATTTGTTTCCAAAATTGCCGACGTTTTTTATTCAAACATTGTTGAAACATTGGCAACAATGTTAATTGTTCCAACATGTATAGGAATGAGCCCAATTCATCTAGAACCAATGCTGCGCTTAGTTCGAATTTTTGCGTGTAAAAATAGCGTAGAAATGCCCGAATCAGTTCTGGGTTGAATGATTCAAATGGATTAGATGGATCAACCCTAATCAAATGATCAGCGACCATAGCAAGGGTTGTAACATTGGAAGAGGATTTATTATCATCCGCGTAGTTTTTTTGACTATTTTGATCATCTTCAAAATAATCAACTTGATCATTAACTTCATCAACATTGACCACGACCATTTTCTGCTTTTCGTTATCGTCATCATTGGGGTTGATTATAATTTGCCTATCAAAATATTTTTCCACATTTTCAATCAATTTTGTATGCAAATAATATCGATGTCCGTTGAACGAAATCAATCGATCGGCGGTCAACGGATCATTGAATTGAAAATGTGGTGAATGATTTAGTTGGTCGGTTGAAATCGATTTTGACCGAAAAAAATGATGATATGAAATTGCTTTAAAGCTGGACATTTGTGGCATATCACCGGGCTGCACATAGATTGAATATGCATCCGGTATTGATTCAAAACGTATCGGTATCAATGAGTTCCGGGATCCAGGATAATCCACTATCATGACAGATCCGTCCGGATTCAATAATGGACAATAGACAAATAATTGTCCTTGATGGCCCATGGCCACGAAATTCGGTGTTGAATAATGTGAATAAACATCCAGTATAGGATTATGCTCATTACGGAACGAACCGGGTATCATCTGATAACCGGTTCGTTGAAATAAAAGACAACAAAGTTGACCACCATTGGTTAACAATAGAATCTGATGTCTTGTTGCGTATAGTTTTGTAAACAATAATGATTCAGCAGCAACAACATCGGAAGGATTCAGATTGAAATTCATACAATTCAGATCGATTATGGTTTTTGGATGGTGAAAAAATGACCCATTTGTCATGGTCGTTTCGTTCCAAAAACAACCTTCTACAATCAATGTTTGTTGATTGGTTAGTGTAGCCCAAGCTTGTTCGAATGTGGCCACATCTTGAAAACGTAAACGTGGAAATTGTGGATAAGTTGATTCCACTCGATGCTTGACCAATCGACGTTGTGGTTGAGTACACATTGTCCATTCAAACAGATTGATAAGGGTTTTATCCTTGGACAACACCGCCGTGAATCTTGGACTATGCTTAATCTTTCCAACGCCATCCATTATGAACGATGATGATCTGTCTTCACGATCTATTCTCATTCTCATCCTAGGGCAATGTTTTCTATTGTAACGATTATCATCAATCATGGACAAACATTGCTCGAATGGATATAATTGACCATCACCGTGACCATTTTTGTTGTTTTGGTATTTTGAGTGGATTTCCTGTTCTTTATCCTTTTCCGAAAGCACTATTTCTTGTGGCGCTTCTTTCCGATGTTGTTTTCTTGGTTGTTGTTCGTGTAAATTACGACAATAAAGATGATCATTATTGGTCAACAAAAAAAGCCAACCATGATCGTAAAGCAATGATTTGATTGGACAAAAAACCTCTTCAATCAATGTCCAACCTCCGTGGCCATCCGTTTTACATTGGTTGTCGTTCCAAAAGAAAATTCTAAATTTATCTTCAAAACTTTCACCATCCTTTTCCATACATCGAATTTCAGGATTCGAATCTGAACTTGTAATTTTTTTCGTTTCTTTGCGGATCACCAAAGCTTTGTGACCATTATCACAGATGAATATTTGATCAATGTTCGGATCAATTTGAAACCTAAAATCGTCGGCTTCACCAGCATTATCAATATCAATATTATTGGGAACATTTTTGCCATCTTTAACAAGAATTTTACGTATGATTGGCCAACAGGTACAATCATTCAATTGGTAATGGTGGTTCATCACATCAAACACACCGTTTCTTTTCAATAATTTTTTTAAGCTTGTGGATGAAAATTCAAAAGTCGGCAAACAAAAATTTTCAGATAATCTTGTATGTTCGTGCGTGTGTGTATGTGTGTGTGTCCAAGTGTAGTTTGCGTGCGTGTGTTCAATATTCAACAAAATCCGGAAGTGTGTTCAATATTTTGTTTCAATCACCCAAGGTATCCGCGTCCTCTATGATCGTGCACAATTATGTCCAACGACAACGTGAGAAACAAAGTAAAATTAAAGCAAAAAAAACGAAATGTGAGGAACGAGAAATAAAAACCGGAAAATCGCACCACTTGTTGAATTTGAACAACACTTTTTGCATTATTTTTATATTGATTTATTATAGGATGACAATAGTTGCATGCATGTAATTTGATTGACCGAGCAATTGAGAGAAATAGAGAAAGAGCGAGCGAAAATCTCCTCCCCCAAAATTACATTTAGTACAGTCAGTCAAGGAGGAGGCATCAATTGTTTAAGTAATAATTTAATTACACACGCGCACACACAGCTAAACGATGACGCCTTCTAATCCTGATCAAGTAGTGGCTAAACTCCACCTTCCAGTCCAAAAGAAGAGAGAGAGAGAGAGATAGAGAGAGGGGGAGAACTTTTAAAAAATTTGCCTTTAAATCCAAAGGATTGGTGTCATCTTAATGATTAATAACAATTTTAGTATTTTTCAAACAATCTTGGAACATCTTCGTTCTTTTCATCCATATTTGGGATGCGTGACATGTCTGCTGACAAACCGTTTTATTCGTTTTGTTTGACTCTGGTTCCGTTAGCAAGGTTTCAAGGTTTTCGAGTCTTGAGAGAAGGAGATAAACCTTTCAAGAGATCCCTCGAAATCGTTTGTGCTGTGGCTCTTTATCTTTTTTTTCTCTTGCTAAGGCTTTTGGCCGTGGAAAAAAGATTTTGTTAATTGGTTGCCGAGGAAAAAGACGGAGAGCATAAAAAAGGCAATCAAGGTAGCACACAAGTGTGGTAAAATGTTGTTATGTAATGTAATTATGTAAAGATCAAAATGAAAGTATTACAAAAGCTGTTCTTTTTAAAATTTCTATCGAAAAAGAGAATTACATTTTCTTTTTCAATATTTCTGTCGTTTCATTATCCTTGGAAATTCAATCGGATTGAAAACAAAAATCTCTTGTTACCAACCGAGACGACCAATGATCGTTGAACGGTTGTGAATCGTTTTCGCTAGATCAGCAACTTCATGGGGACAGAAACAAAGATGTTTGGATTCTCAAATAGGATACTAATCGAATGGATCCTTTGATAATTGATATCACCTAGATTGTTTCCACTTTTGGAAACCCTCGAGAAATGTGGAAATGATGACAAGAATGAAAGTAAAGTAATGATGGATGGTATGTCATTAAATCCCTCAATTTTACGATTGACAGGCATCCAAAGCCCGCAAAAAGTTTCGATATTTTTCGAAACCATACATGTATGCCTGTGCCTGTGCGATTGTTTCCAGTGTTCCAATTTTGTTTATTACTATATAGTTTGGTTCGATTGATAATTGGACCACTTTTTGTTTGTTTATTTGTTGGTTGTTTGTTCTATAGCGAACATTGAAAACATCGAGAGCATTTTTTGCCACATTATTGGTGGAACATTTGTTCGATTTATGTACGGTTATGTCAAATTCATTTTATATTTCATTTTAAATCAAATTCAATTTTCAATTTTACCAGCAATTGCTTTTAACCCTGCTATTATCATTGTCTGCTATTGAAAGAAAATTGAGCTCAAATTGTCAAAAACGGAAATGATTATGGAATCTGAACAACTACCGAAACCTAGCCCAAGAAAACATTCAACGATATCAACATCATCCATTAAATCTAATCCATCACAATTATTTTCCACAATTTTCATTGATCCAAGATTGATACCGAAAAATTTGTTCAAATTTCATAAAGTATCCGCCAACGATGATGAACGCTTGGCAATGTTAGAACGTTTCCGTAATGAAGGTATTGATCCGAAAAAAATAAACGATTCGAAAAAATTACCTCATGTTTGGCGTTGGCTGGTGGATGCCGAAATCAATTGCCAATCATTAAGACATCAATTGGAAAAATTGCGCATCCAACACGATCAAGAGCTACAGGTATGTAGAAATTAATGCAATTTTTTTTCTCGGCAGCGATATCAGCAATCAATAAATAACTTGAAACGTTTAAATTGAATGACTTTGATCACATATCACAGAAAGTTATAAAAATACAGGAAAAACGATTTAACTACGAGCAAAAAGCTTAGGAAAAAAACCAGCCCGAAATGTTGCTCGGTCTATTTCCACATTTCGTTAACTTTGGCTGTTGAAATACTTTCAGCGTGCTAATTTGATTTTTTTGAATTCCAAAAAAAATACTTCTAGGAGGTGGAAGATTACGTAGGCCATGTTTGGAAATTATCAATGGATCGTTTATCAGCCTTACAAGAAGAGAATCAATTTCTTTATTCGAAACTAAATCAAAATGATGCCAATATTCAATATTCTCATCATTCTCATGATCTGAATCATAATAATCTACAACATTACGACCACGATAATGATAATAAGGATTCACGAGAAATTGTCCATGATAAATACACGAACTTGAACACAAATGGACGCATATCATCTAGATTACTAGTCGATCCAAATCGTGTAGCTTGGAAATCATCAAATCGTCATAATCCAAATTTAAATTTAATAATTCCTCATTCCTTGTCCACATCATCGTTGTCGCCAGCATCAAGTTGTTATAGTTCTAATGTGATCACCACTATCCTCCATGGCGATAGGAATCGTAGCTCTTTGAAACGTTCAACAAGCTGCCTTGATCTCAATAATCGCCATGAATCAATGATTTTTGCCAAAAATGATTCAGATTGTGTTAATTGCAAAAAATTAGACTGCCAAGTGAAAAAATTACATCGGCAACTGTTGGATGTTGGCCAACAATTGGACAAATATGAAGACCAAAATTCTGTGATGAAAAAACTAAACAGATGCATCGAGATTGAGAATGAAAACTTTGCTTATAAGGTGATTTTTTTCAACTAAAAAACCAATTCCACATCAAATAATTATTAATTTAATCCTTTTCAATACAGCTATCAGAATGTGAAACACAAAGCAATCAGTTTGAGCAGAGAATCTTTGAATTGGAACAAGAACTTCGAGCAAGGAAATTGGATATAACCAAAGCAGACACGAAAATCGATCAACAAAATCGAAAAATCAGTGAACAAAATAGATTGATCAATGAATTAAATGAAAAAATCAAAAGATTAGAGGAAATATCAGATTTGAAACAAATGGCCCTGGAAGATGCTGAAATTAAATGGTCTAAAATGCTGAAAAAATCTGTCACCAAAACCACTTCATTATCTCCATCATCATCATGGTTTAGGTCTGTTTGCTAATATTTCCGATAAGTTTTAATGTTTTTTTGTTTAATTTTTTATCATTCCAGGAGAAAAAGTGATTCGGATAATAACAATAATGGTAGTGCAACATCCAACCCTTGCCACCATGCAAATCAAAGGATTAGCCCAGCATACGATGATAATCGTGATGATTACAATGATGGATTTGAAGAGATAAAACTTTGATTCGAATTTCAATTTATTCAAATTTTCGATATTCCAAAAACTCATTAAATACGATAATATACAAATATTATCGAAATTAGATCCAAATGTTGTTCGAAAATTTAAAAAAATTAATCAATAGAATTTTTGTAGCCGAGTTATTAGAAGGAGGGGCTCGCTTAAAAGCTTTAGGGGCTGGCCATGCCTGAAAAAGGTTGGCTCAAATTGTTTCCCCAAAGTGAACGTAGAGGTTTTTTTTTTCTCTCTATCTCTCGGTTACAATTTCTCTTGTTTGAGTTCTAATTAAAACCGCCTTCCCAAGTTGAATCTCAGAGTTAAATATCAGTTAAACCAATCAAAAGTTAGAGCGATGATCTATAATGTGGCATAAAAATAGAGACAGAACAAGAAAAAAGAGGAGGAGCGTATCCTATAGGATCTAGCTAGCTTTCATTTTCTCTCTCTCGGATACAATTCAATTCAATTTAGCCTTTCAACTTGATTTGACTTGTAGCTCTTTATAGTGTTCAGGATGAAAGAAAAGACGATGTTTGGTGTTTGATCGATAGAATCGTAAATCGATGTTTTTTGCCAGGACATCATCATCGGACAGCACAATCAGCAATCGGAAGCAAACAACAAGGCCAAAGAAGTGCCATACAGTTTGAACACGCATTAGTTAATTAACAATTGACATTCGCTACATTTTTATTCGCTTGAATTTGCTACATTTTTTTCATTAGACGCGCGCAGTGCTGAAGCTCTGATTTTTTTGACCGGAAAACAAAATGTCGCTCCATTTTTTTTCGTCTATTTCGGCTCTAAGATCGAAAAAGTGGGAACCCCTGACTTATTCTTTTGTCGCACAACTCAACTAACCTGTATTCGATTTTTAATTTTGAAAATTCCAAATACCAACTTGGAACAACGAATTTGATTTTGGAACTCTTAATATTTAAAGATTTCTCTAAAATTTTATTTTAAAAAGTTTTAGTGACAATTGAAATGTGAAAAAGAGAAAAAAATAGAAAAATCTTCCATAATCTAAGACTTTGGACAGAATAAAGGACAATATTTTGGGTAGAGATAATATTTTAGAAATGAAAATTCTCAAAATTAATCTACATCGATTGCTGCCATTAATCTTTGCATTACTTTATGCCTGATTCTTTGTAAGATTGAGTTTATAATATGCTTGATCAAACGCAGAATATAGCGAAGAAGGTGTACAGGATTCAAACTGTCCAATATTCCTGGTTGGTTCTCCCCTACTGTTTTATTTGCAATGCTTCCGTTTGAATCTACAAAGCGATCAGGTAGATTGCCGTTCGAATCGTTATCGTTACTAGCCATAATGTTTTCCAATAGGAAACAGCTCAATACAAAAATGGCGATTATAGCTGCACCTTCGCGATCGAATCGAACATTGATGATTTCTAAATGCAACAAATCAATCAATCAAACATACCTTTCATGATTTTTTTTCTTTATTTACTTGTTTTGCGAAAATCGACCAATTCAGAAAAAAAGATCATAATGATTTTATTAGTTCCGAAAGGCGGCTTTTTATTATACCTGATATTTGGTTTGATTGAGCAAGAATCGAGACCAAATGTTTACATGTTGGGTTAATAGCTAAAAGGTTAAATTTTAAAACTGATTTTGTTTTTATGGTTCGTTTGAATACTACAATTAATTGCAATCGATTGCAATACTCGGATTTGGTCTGGTAGAATAAGCTTGTTTTGATTCCTCTGGTCAAAAAGATCAAACAATCTTTGTCGCAATCTCTTACTCCAATAATTATTTTAATAATCATACTTGAATTAATCATTGCTTTTGGTATTGATTGATCAGAAATACCACCTCTTTGATTTGTTTTGATCATTTAATCGAACAATTATTTAGATACGAATCAAAGATGGATCCAACATTATAACCAGCAGCAGCAGCAGCAGCAACTACTTGAAGTTGAAAGATTTAGAAATTTTTTTCAAAATTGTAATCGGATCATGTTTTTATTGAATAAATCAATTTTAACAAAAATTTTTCAAAAAAAATACATTTTTTGGAATAAAAATTTAGAATTTAGAATTTAGAATTTAGAATTTAGAATTTGTTTTGCAAGTGGTGGCCATTCCTCACCAAACTACGGCAAACTTGGAGGAGGCATTGTATCACTGATATCTACATTTATTCTATTGTTTCTTTGATCCACATTATTAGGGTTTACACTTGGTCTACCAGGATTTCCTGGTTTCCCCGGTATACCATTCCGACCAGGCGGACCAGCCGGACCAACTGGACCAGGCGGACCAACTGGGCCAACTGGACCAGGTTGACCTGGATTAGATGGTTTGCCAGGTAGACCAGGGAATCCACGTTCACCACGTTCACCAGGTGGACCTCTTAAACCTGTAGAACTGTTTCCAGGCGGGCCTGGTAATCCTGGTGGTCCTTGTGTACCATTTTGGCCTCTTAAACTAATTCCAGGTTCACCCTTTGGGCCTGGAGGACCGGGTGGACCCGGTAAACCTGGTGGACAACTGCAGTTGTGTTGACTATTTTCATTGTAATTTGGATAATTGGGTGATGGGGGCATATCAATAACGTCATATCGGGTTATGCCATGTACCAAACTAGTAGCCAATAAAACGCCCAACACTGTTGACAGGATGGAGACTAGAGTGGATTTTTTTGGAGAACGAAACAAAAAATCAGTACTTTATTTCAATATTCGTCAAAAAAACAAACCTTTCATTTCTTGATGTTGGTTTTTTTTTGGATTTTCGTTGGAATAATTAATTCTCCTAGTAAAAGTGTGTGATTATATACTGTTTAGACAGATCGACGAAAACGATGAAATAGGTTAAAACCTTTAATCACAAATGTTTAGCCAAACATTTACACAATTTGACCCTCAGGTAAAATGTTGAACCATGTAATAACTATCCTATGGATCTATGATATTTGAGTTTAATTCTGATTGATCCATACCATCGACTTTCACCAGACAAACGACAATTATTTCAAATGTCAATCACTATTTGCGCAAGTTTTAAAACCATAACCGAATGGTCATATTACGAAAAAACGACCTGGTGATATTATGCGTTCGATCCGATTGGTCCGAATATTGGAAATCTCCAAATTAAATAAAGGTCAAAGCTAAGCTAAAGAGATTTTTTTTTCAAACTTTTTGATCTCATGACAAGTGCCCTACTCTTTGGATTACCTAATTTGTTTGCTGCGAACCGGATTAAATCGATACCAACGGAAAGGATACGAAGGTTGATCTTTTGACAACTGTCTGGCGAGACAAATGGCGGTTCAGAATTTTATTTCGACTTTTATTTCATAGATTGCGATTCCTCGTCTTTGACCAATCTCCGAATTACTATAATGCCTCCTCCTTCTTTTTGGATTTTTTTCCAACTCAGCTATTTCCCCCTCTCTCCTCTTATTTAATTTTGTTTGTTTGAGAGAGCTAAAAATTAAGAAATATTTTTCAAGAACGGTACTTTATTGTTTAGATTGAATCAATGAAATTTGAAATTGAAAAAAAATTACTTGCAAAATTTTAAAATTTAGAACTGATTTTTTGTTGCAAATATTTCTCGTCAAATTACTACGAACTTGTTTCACCGATATGGATTACTGTTTTGGAATAACGTACTCGTTGAAATCCCTGTCCTGGTGGGAACCCGGGTCCATCTGGAAATCCTGGTCCGCCTGGTCCTACAGGGTTGACAATTGATGGTCGGTTTCCTCTAGGTCCTGGTCCTAGTGGTAGGGATCCCTTTTGTCCTGGTCCGCCTGGCCCGCCTGGTCCGCCTGGTCCGCCTGGTCCGCCTGGCCCGCCTGGTCCGCCTGGCCCTCCTGGTCCTACAGGGTTGACAATTGATGGTCGGTTTCCTCTAGGTCCTGGTCCTAGAGGCAGGAATCCTTTTTGTCCTGGTCCTAGAGGCAGGGATCCTTTTTGTCCTGGTCCTAGAGGCAGGAATCCTTTTTGTCCTGGCCCGCCTGGAAATACTGGTCCAGATGGTTTAGGACCTGGGGGTAGGGATCCTTTTTGTCCTGGTCCTAGAGGGTTGGAACCTGTTGGTAGGGATCCTTTTGGTCCTAGTCCTGATGGGTTGAAAACTGGTGGTCGGTCTCCTTTGGGTCCTGAAAGTATCCAAACTGGTGGTGGGGTTTCTTTTGATCCTGGTCCTAATGGGTTGACAACTAGTGGTCGGGATCCTTTTTGTCCTGGTCCTGATGGGTTAATAACTGGTGGTCGGGCTCCTTTGGGTCCTGAAAGGATCCAAACTGGTGGTGGGGTTTCTTTTGATCCTGGTCCTAATGGGTTGACAACTAGTGGTAGGGATCCTTTTTGTCCTGGTCCTAGTGGGTTGACACTTGGTGGTGAGGATCCTTTTTGTCTCGGGTTGTTTACATTGATTTGAACGAAGCCATTGGCCAAACATGCAGCCGACAACACGCCCAAAAATGCTAACGATATCGGAACTGGAAAATATTTTTGCGAGAAAAAATCAGTACAATAATTTAAATTAATCAGAGAAACAAACCTTTCATTTTATTGTTCGATATTTATCTTTTAGTTTTCGAGATTTAGTTGTTGGTTTGGTATGATATCGTTAATGATACCTTTTTCTGGAAGAACATTCATTTTATAGCTTTTTTGATCTTGGAAACAACAAAAATTGAGAAACTTCACATCCAAGATGTAGAAACACAAAATTGCACTATTGATTTGATTCGCATTTAACCACAACGTACTTTTTGCTCAAATCCTATTGAATCCGAAATCTTCCTTTTTCGATTCATTTTGATACATATCGAATAGGCCAAATGGGCTTTGAATGTCAACAGCTGTGGCAAATTTGGCAACACCATTGCCTTATCGTGATATTTTTTTACTGGAACTATCTTTTGATATTTTTTCAGTTTAGATTTCCCATCTTCAGACCAGAAAGGTCGGACGTGTCCTTTAAAATCATTTTAAATAAACCAAAAGGACCTTTCACGCGGACTCTTTTTTCTGAGATTTCACAATAGTTTTGGATATGGAGAAGGGCAACGGAAATCCATAATGGTTATCCTAATAGATCCCAACCAATTCAATCGAATCAATCGAACCAAAAGTCAAATGGTGACAATAGACCGATTTTCTGGGTCATTTGAACCAGAGAAAAAAATGTCTTTTCTTATTATTTGATCGATACAAAATCGATGTCGAAAATAATTGTTAATCACAACTTACTACAAGACTAATTGCCAAAAGACTTGCTCAATAATTTATTGAGGATCCAAAAAATTGGAATCTCGGAAAAATTCAAATTAAATTTTAAACAACATTGATTATAAATGGTCAAAAATCATAAAAATTGATTCTAATAATCTGGATTGGTGGCACTTATTTGACGGCTATGAGGCCGCTTTTTGTTAGTGTTTTCTATCATTTCTTCTTCTTCATCTTCTTCATCTTCTTCACTCTGCTCATGTTTCTTATGTCTTTTATTCTTTTTGATGGATTTTCTATCCGATCTTGAACGGCAATGTTGCTCACAGTCATCACAATCAAAATCATAATTTTGCTTTAGCGAAATCGGAATATCATCATCAGAGTCAGTTTTTCCAATACTTTTTTCGTTGCGAATAATCATTTCCGATTCGGTGACGGTTTTGGCCATAACCAGATTGATCAAAACGTGAGCAGCTAAAACATAGAATAATATCGGAATAAAACCTAGAAAAAATTATCTGATTATTAAAGATTTTCAAATCACATCCATTTTTGATAATAATCGAACCTTTCATCATTTTTTTTTCTTGGTTCAATCTCGTTTTTTGTTTAACATTCAGATTCTTTTTATTAACGTTAGGCTTGAATGGATTTTCAGCTTTTATTTATTGGATAAATTGTCCCCAATTTCAACTCAACCCGACCTTAAAAATGATAATCTATTCTATTCATTCTATTGCTTGTTTGTCGAACAAAATATCGACTAAAAAACACCAAAACCATAAATGGCAGACGATAATAAAATCGGAGAAAAAAAAGTTGCCGATTTCCCAAAGCAAATCATTATAAGCCAGGTTTCTTTTGCAATACAGGTTTTGTTCAATCGAAGAACAAAAGAAAAGGTGTTGAAATGCAACACCATTTTTTTTTCATTCAAATACCTGCTCAGAAATTCTGCGCATAGAGCATTCCGTTCTGCGACATGTTCACATTCGCAATGCTAAAATGAAAGCTTGTAATTGGTCAGTTTTCACCATCGATCATTAGTGTATAATTGTATGGTCATACTGAAGGCGGAGATTGTAGTAGTTCATTATAGAAGTGAGAAAGAGAGAGCTATAAAGCTGCTGATGCTTTGCATCGAACATTGATTTCTGCAATACGAGTAACTTTGAAGGCGTTGACGACGCCTTTTCTTTCTTTATTGGTTTGTATAAAAAAAACTGTATTGCACAGAAATACTTGCCAGTAGCTAGATACCTCTCTCTTTCTCACTTCTATAATGAACTACTACAATCTCCGCCTTTAGGACGACCACAAAATGGGGAAAACTGACCAATCACCAGCCTATATTTTAAATTTAACATTTAAGAACACATTTTAGCATTGCAAATGTGAACATCCCACCGAACGGAATGCTCTCTGCGCAAAATTTCAATAAGACCAAAAATGGTTTTGCATTTCAAAATGCTTTTTTATAATTGTAAATTGAAACAAATTTAAGTTCAATAATTAAACTATTGGATTATATGGTTAAATTTGGTTCAATCTTGTTTGGTCCTTTTTTAAAAAATCATATCACTGTCTAGGATCATCGGAAATAATTATTAATGATTTGGGTCATCAATCAATCAATTACAAGTCAGACGGCGGTAACGGCGGCATGGACGGTGATTTGATCGCGATTCACCATCAATTATCACTTGTTGATATTGTTGGATCATATTTTTACGCGATCCATCTAAACAATCATTTCGACCATCATTATAATAATCATCATCACCAAAATCATAATTATCATGTTTATCATAGTCTTCTTCATCCTGTTTACGATTCCGAAGACGAATCCCACGACGTTCGTGTCTAAAACGTTTATGTTTAGAATGTCGGGGTTTTCGGCCACATCGTCGTTTGTGGCGAAGCGATTTTTTCTGTTGACTTCCGCTTCTGCTTCCTAGACGACCATGTTTTGATTGCTGATGTCTAGATGAATTGTTCGGTTTTTTTTTCATGCTTCTGTTTTTTGTTTTCTTCATTACATTTCCTAACCTGTCATCTTGTTTTTTACCGCTTCCAAAATTTGAGTTTTTATATTTAGTCCTATGGTCTTTTTCATTTTTTTCAATTTCATCAATTTCATCAATTTCATCATTTTCATCATTTTCATCATTTTGATCTTTTTGATCTTTACCTTCATTATGATTTTCATCGTTGTGCGATTTCTCTTGTTCCTCCTTTTCCTCTTGTTCCTCTTGTTCCTCTTGTTCCTCTTGTTCCTCCTCTTCCTCCTCTTCCTCTTGTTCCTCCTCTTCCTCCTGTTCATCTTGTTCATCTTCATTATCTTCCTCATTGGGTTTATAAATTTTTTTTATTTTACGCTTACTTTTACTGGATTCTATTTCATTTTCTTCAGAATCCATTTGTGTTTGACGACCACGTTTGTAAGATTTCGAAGTTGCTAGTTCTTCATCTTCATCGTCCGACAATGATGTACTTTGTAGTTTAAACGAAGAATCAGGGTCATCACTCACTGATGATGGATATTCCCTTGGCTCATCAAAGGTGGTATAAATTTCTGGCGCATTTTCTGACGACATGAATGATATTCTTGAATCGTCGTCGGTTCCGGTGGGCATCGTTTGAAATGGATCCTCTTGTTCAAAGCAATGTTGACAGGATTGAAATTTTTTTGCACATTTTAGAACAAGCGTCAAGCGATCCTGAGATTGTTCATATGCAAAACAATCCATTACTTGTTCCCAACATTCAGCTGAATTAAATATGCATTTCAGTTCTTGGCTGTTTGCTCTTCTCGGAAAATATTGTCCCGGTATCGGTGTTTCTGGTCGGTCAATGTTTTGATCATCAATAAAACCATTTATACCATAAGGATCTGAATCATACAAGGATTTGGATTTAACAATATTCACAGATATAACCAATACCATCCAAAACACTATTTCCGGATAAAACGGAAGCGATCCAATGTTGAATAATTAAGTTATTAATTCATCTAAAATAAGCTTGCCTTTCAGTCGTTTCTTCACCAACGCATCCATTCTTCTTGATGTTTACGTTGTTCTTGATTCGTCTCGATTGTTGTTGCTTATTCAAATCTCTTTGGAACGATTACCAAAAATCGAATGATAAATCAATGTCAATAAGCATTTGGGCATGTTGAATTACGATGGTTTTCGTTTTAATATTTCACCATTCGATATTCACCATTCACCGTTTGATATACATTCGATCCGTGACCGAATTTCGGTTTCAATAGACCTAACATCATTTGGAACATTTCTTTGGGTCATTTTGAATGTCGTTTTATCAACTGCCAGCATAATCTGAACATAATCTCTAGGTTATATTCCATTAAAAACCCTCATGTTTTTCGGTTTGGATCGCTAATAATCACAAAGCTTTGATCACGCATCGCTACTCTGTCTTCCACCAAGATGAAATGTGCGGTTTTTGGTTTTAGATGATTTCAATCATTTTTTTTCATTATTGTGTTTTTTCTTTTTTTCTCGCATTTAGCCAATTCGGTTGCAAGATTTTCTAACAATATGTTTTTATTAACATTGTTCACATTGGTAATGGCTAACTTGATTTGGGCAAAAGAACCGATTGGTTTAATAAGAGATAAAATCAATGATAAAGTCAGAATCCTGGAATGCGTCGGAAATGCAGCCGTAGACTGTTTGGAACCAGTCAACAAATGTCTTCAAGAGCATGATGTTAACAAATGCTTAGACTATTCATCATGTAAATCAAAAATCGAGCATTGTTTCCAAATGTCGTGATTCGGAAACCGCTTTACTATCCATTCTGTTGTGGAACTAAATGAAACTAGATAATTAACTTAGGAACAATCTAAGAAGTTTGATTTGTATGGTTAACTTTGTTTTTGTAATACGAATACGTAACATTGGCATCAAAAATTGGATTCTAATCAAAATTATTTTTTATTTTAATTTTATAACAAATAAATATTATCTTTTTTTGTATCATTTTTTATTTGTTTTTCGGGAGTTTTGAATTTTGATTCCGTATTAGAGAGATAGTTAATAGTTGTATTCTCCTCCCTGTACATTTGATTTGATCTTTGATGGATTTCGACACCGGATTTAGAGCGTATCAGGCTTGTTAGTAGCGTAGTAGTGTTGATTCTATAATGTCGTTCGAATAAAGAGATATAGCTCGGTTCGAATTTCAGGAAAAAAGGATCCCAAAGTCGTTTCTCATCAAAAATATCGAATCCGCAACACTGTGAAACAATCTAGTCTGATGATTTACATTTGGTGAATTGTTTCACAACAATCCTTGCAATTATTATGAAAACCAAAATCACTATCAACATTTGATCAAATCACATTTATCAAATGTCAATCGAATAATGCCATCCAGTTTGGTTGATCCAGCAGATGGTCCATATTTAAATGCAATAGAAAATTGAAAAAATATCATCAGAAAGGTTCTCATATTCAACTTCAAGCAAGCTGGTTTCAGAAAAAACCGATTTTTTGCGATATTGGATTACTTTGGAAACTTTTTGCCCAAAATTTCGAAACCTACGCTCTCTCTCTCTCTTTTTCGCATTCTCCGTATCTTGATTAAACCAAGATGAAATGTAAGATTTAGATGATGATTTATTTAAAGATAAAAAAAAATTCCATTATTGTTTGTCTCCATTCAAAAGCAAAAGCAAATTCGGTGGCTAAATTTTCCATCTTATTATTATTATCGTTGCTGATCATTGGCCAACAAGTAGAATCTGCCGAATTTGACTTCAAGCAAATAATGAAATTATTGGATTGCATCGGGAAAGAGGGCATGGATTGTTTAAAACCGTTGGAGGACTGTGTCCAAAATAAAGACTTTGAACAATGTTTGAAGATGGTAAAATGTAAGAAAAACATAGAAAAATGCTTCCACGATTTAAGTGGTTCAAAAGTTTTAAATAATTCTAATGGTTCAACTGATTCTAATGGAGATGAATGAATTTGAATTTTGTAAATTTTCTTTACAAACAAAATAAATCAATTTTTTTCTTGCTTCTAAAATTAAATGTTTCCGATGTTTCATGTGGGGTCAGAGCTTTCTTCACCAAAAAAAAAGATACAAAGAGAGTGTGTTGAACAAATGGAAGGTTCTACGGATTCATAACGATTAGTGATGGCATTGTGTTTTTTAGGCAGAATCCTGTCTTCATTCAATTTATCTTGCCGCGCAACATAGAACAGGTGGATTCGATTGTGGGATTTTTGAGAAAATATCAAAAAATATTAGAAATAATCGTCAAAATCAATTATAATTTAATAATTTAATTTTCCATGTTTCCATCGCGCGGCCAAAACTGACCACCAATCTATTGAGAATATAAAAAAAATAAATTTTCGATCGAACCCGAATTTCAAATGTCAAATTTGGCAACATGATTGCACCAGAAAAAAATTACTTTTCTCTAAATGTTAATTCTATAATGTCAGGCAGATAATGGTGTGTAGCGAGATTTGTGATTTCAATCTAACTGAAATATATAAAACGCAACGAAAGACAGAAAATCCTGAAAAGATCCGGTTAATTTAAGTTGATCTCTAATTGAGCTGGGTTATTAGCAAAATATTTTTTCCAAACACCAAACGTTCTTAAGTTTTGAGCAAAATGCTCACGAAAGGTTTGCGAAAGATTCAACTCATAATGTTCAAATGATTGATCCAAATTAATTTTCCAGCTCCAATTTTGACCCTAATGATCATAGCATTAGTGGTTGTGGTGAGCGAATCAAAGCACCGAAAATCAGCTCTCAAACAACCGGTTCCATCCGAAACATCTGATGATGATGATTCAAATGATCAAGCAGATTCAAGCATCTCCACTAAGCACAAGAAAAATTCTAAAAGTCATAAAAATTCGAAAAAAAATACGAAAAACCGGAAAGAACGTGCAATGGTCGATGACGATGATAAGATTGCAAAAAAAACAGAACAGGACCAGAAAAAAATCACCGTAGTTATTAAGAATTTTTTCAAAAAAATCGCCGATACATCCACGTGTTTCCGGCAAGATTTTGACAAAACTGATTGCGGTAAACTGGCCGATGAATGCTATAAAGAATTTGGCTTTTTTTCCTGCGTTAAATTGTTAGAATGCGCTATGAAAGTTTCTAAAAAATGTGCGCAAAATATAAGACCAGAATCAACCCCCGAAAAAGATTTAGGAAACGCTCCTCCTCCTCCTATGCATTCTGCTCCACTCTCAGATTAAGCAAATCCCTTCCTGAAATCAGATGAGGTCCTGATAGAACTTGCGGTAAAATCATTCTTTTATCGAGTCAAATTGTTTTTTACCTTTGACGCCACACCCCATTTCATTAAAAATTATTTTTACCCTATCAAATCATGTATTATTGGGAACATGTATCAATAAAATGAAGCTTGTGATAAACTTATAATGCGAGGTTTTGAGTCTAGGTAAATCGTTTCTGCAACGTTTTCAGATCATAATCGACTCCCCAACAGATGGTTGCCGATTTAGATTAGTTTAGGTAAATTATTGCTTTCGCTATTACAATGAAACATACGGATGATGATTTTGTGGCGAAAAAAAAGGTTAATTTATTAATGTCATACAGATAAAAATATGGGACATATTTTTCAAGTTTCAATCAACAGGAAAATAAAATATAAATGCAACAGATGTAATCATGTCCTCTAGAAAAGGTTTCGTGATTTTTATAAAGATTTCTATTAGTTTTTTTTTGATTGAACTTCAACCATCTATTGGACAACATGAAAGGTTAGTGAACAAATTTTTGGAGTTCCAAAAATAAATAATTGAGTGATTGTTGCAAATGGAAATTTTAGCTGAAATCTTGTTACTGATAACCTTGGCCTTGATTGTTCGTGGAAAAGATTCCAAAAATTCTGGCCTTCTTGGTAAAACTGTCGCGAAACAGGTTCAAAAAGAAACTGTTATTTCTAATGGTGATTCACAAAAGGAAATCGTCATAGAAAAAAGAAAAATAATCAAAAGTGATGGATCAAAATCAATCTCAAAAACCGTTCACAGGCCGGCCTATCATTTAAAAAATCAACGTAAAGCTTCCAAGAAACCTAAACTTTTTCAAAAATTGAAACACCGTAAAATGAAAAATAATTTAGATTCTCATGCCAAAAAGCAGAAAAATGTTGGGCGTGAAACAAATAACATCCATGAAATGAGCCACAAGTTAATTAATTTGATTCAGCAAATCGATGATCCATCAACGTGTATTGGTAAAGCTTTCAGAAATAATCGATGTGATCAAAATCTTCATGAATGTTCGGAAGATCAACAAGTCTTTTCTTGTACTCAACTATTGGAATGTGTTTTGAAAGCTAAACAAAAATGTTCCAAATGAAATGTTATTACAGAATATTAAAACAAATCCCACAAATAAAGATCCATAAACTTTTTAGTTTTACTTTTAAATTTTTAGACTTGCTTGAAGCTTAGCAAAGAGGCTTGACGCCAGGCCGATCAGAATACAACGTTTGGCTAGAAAATCGTGAAAGTTTTCTAAAATGTCAACTCTTAATGTCATCCAGGTAAATGTATGGAGTTTGTTGTAGCAATATCAATCCGACTGGAAAACAATCAATATTAAATGCCGCGTATAATTGTGTTCTCGCGACAAAGTAGCGATTTTTTTTTCGTTTTTGGTAAAACTTGATCCCAAAGCTAAAGACACCATTCAGGCATCAGCTTTTGGGACAACATGAATTCAAAAGGTTTGTGTACATCCTGCAGTTTAATGGAATGATTTTTTGTTAGATACGATAATTCTAGTTCCAATCCTGATACTGTTAACCTTGAACGGGTTATCCTCGATCGTTGATGCGGGCCATATTAAACAACCAAAACATCATGCTATAATTGCTCCAAAACCTCATCACACAGAACTTGTTGTGGATGATAGTGATGCTAAAACATCGAATACTGATGATGATAAAACGGAAATCGTTAAGGAAGATGATGATGGAAGCATTTCTATAAGCAGTTCAGGAAATGCCCGACATCATGGTGTAGCTGTGGAGAAGCATGTTGAAAATGAAGCCTTTTCTGATGCTGATGGCAAGAAAGATGTTAAATTAAAACATTCTGAAAGCGAAAATACACAAATTTTTGATGAAAATGTTGTGTCGAATGCTAAAATTCAAATAAAATCGATTCAAAAGACAACACAAAAGCCCGATAAAACTAAAAAGCAGATGCATTATTTGAAGAAGAAAAAGAACCAGCACTTCAAGAAAAAACAACATCATGATCCAAAGTCCCGACATAATAAGGATAAGTGCAACAACCAGAGCAATCCAAAAGTGACCCATCGCTCATTGAAAATAAATCAAATAATAGAATTTCTGCGACAAATCAATGATCCAAATTTGTGTACGGGTCAAACATTTCAAAAATATGGTTGCCATCATTTGTTTGACAAATGTTTCAAAGAACGAAAAGTATCTCCTTGCATCAGATTAGTCGATTGTACTTTAAGTGTTGCACAGAAATGTCCGAATTTATCCAAATTGATGTCCCGATCGAAAACTTAAAGTTTTGTTTATTTTAGAAATATTTAAAATTTGATTTTTGTCTGAATCGCTCCAATTATAAAGATTTTATATTGTTGCATAATTATCATTATTATTATTCAAATTTTTAATTTGATTCGAAACTTTTTTAGGATTTTTCAGCACCACTCAACAAGCTAGGCGTGTTCAACAACGTCCTTACAATAGGAAAAAGGGCTGTGCGACAGTTGGCCGCTTCATCTTGCTTTAGAGAAGAAAACTCACTAAAACCCTGCCCAATTTGTATTGAAAAAGGAAGAGAGAAAGAGACGGAGAGACGGAGAGACGGAGAGAAAAAGAGAAAGAGAGAAATCTGAAATTGCACTGTTAAAGCTAAAAAATCATGTTTCCTATTCTATTGAAGGGGGCTGGTATCTATAACAAAATGTACTGTGAACACAGTTAACACAGTTACACAGTCAATTATAGTGCGAAAGGAAAACGAAAAAAAAATTACACAGCAGACAGAGACTGCTATGATGCCGCTTTTGCCAACACACAATCATCACCACGCCCAACGAAACTTGCGCATTTGTAATAGAATCCGAATTTGGATCTGGTTTTTGGATTAGGTAATTCGACTTAGACGACAGTGTAACCTGTCATATTGGCAGTCATTTTGAATATGATTTTTTTCTGTAATTGTACTGAATTATTTCAAATGTTTTTAATTAAAATCCAAATAAAACATTATTATAAATTAAAATAATTTTAAATAATAATAATAATAATAACGATTTTGATTTTATCGCGCCAAACCTAGCTACTGTGGCGAGAAGCAATTTCTGGTTGCCTTGGCCCAAAAAGAAGATCAAACAGCCAATCTTCTTCGCCAAACGATTACGTGATAGGATTGATTGGTTGGATAACATCAAAATGTCATAAAAAATCGTTTGATAATTTGAAATACACAAAATGTTTCATGCCGAATAGAACATCACCTGAACAGGATTGCCAATATGCTGTTGTAAACTATAAAACACCATTGTTTAGTTCAAGCGGTGTTCCTTTGCATGCGAAAATATTTCAAAGCCTGTAAGAACAATACAGAAACAATCATACCATCATTTTTGTTAGCCTTTCGGAGTGAGAACAAAAATTCAACATGAAAAGTATCAATTTTGACCGAATTTTGATTGATCCTTTCAAGGGAAACCTTGAATCTTGCATTTTTTTAATATCAAACAATTCTTTTTCGATTCCTATTCAGTTCAAATGAGATGGATCCTATTAGCGATGGTGACCATGATGTTCATAATCCAAACCATTGAAAGCAAGGGCATTGAGGTAGAACCCTCAGAATATTCAACGGAACCTTCTACGGAAAACCCAACGGAAGCTTCAACGGAAATAACCCAAACAACCCCAAGCCTTAGTCAAGAAGAAGCAAAAGCAAGAGCTACTTTTCGAAGGAAAGAAAAGAAAAAATATCGGGATGCTGCTTTTAGCTTCCACAAATGTCTTGGAATGGATTTTAAAGATTGTAAAAGAAAATTGTATCGTTGCGTGATCGATAAATCTCGCTCAGAATGCATGAAAGAGGTGGATTGTTTTATGAATGAAGTTAAAATATGCACAAAAGACCTTCAAGATTTTAAAGATGAAAATTCCAAATCATCTGAATTGGAAGCAGCAAATTCTCCAATAGAAAAGAAAAAGTCTGATGATGATTCAGAAAATTCGGAAGTCTCTGTTACTCCGTCTACAGAAAAGTATGAGCTTGATTCTTCAGGGGAGAATGACCTACATGAATCTAAGATTCATAAGAAATCTAAAAGTAAGTTCAGAAAATGAAAGAATCAGTCGAGAAAATCTAAAAGTGAATCCTATTAAGAAATAATAAAAAATGAAGAGTCAGAAGAAGCTTCGGAAGAATCAGAAGAGCCCTCGGATGAAGTAACGGAGGAACAGATGAATGAAGTAAATTTAAAGACAACAACAACTGATCCGGATACATCATCGACTATATGGGATGGATTCTGGGATCAATAATTGTTTCCTTTTTTGATTATTATTAATTATGATGATGATTTAATGAATTTTGACCAAACCCTGATAATTTAAAAATATTAAATCGTTTCAAATACTGATCCAGATTTGGTAAATGTTTCCGCCAGACTCCTTCACCAACATTTCAAACATTTAGACAAAACAAAACAACCTTGATAATAAACAACATGATTTTCTGTTTCAATCAAAGACATTTGGGAAATCAACTAATTTGGGTTCGCTGGGAAACATAACATGCTTCGAATCTTTTTCAAGCGTAAAATTTATAAAAAGATCAAACAGCCAACAAATCCGCCAATATTCTAGGTGGAAAGATCGCCTTTTGAGGTTACACAAAAAGGTTACCATCCATGAAATATTGTTATTGTCATTTGGTAATTTAAAATCACCAATACATGGGCATATACGTCGAGATTTTTCAAAATTGTGTTCAACTATAAAACATCTCTAGATTTTTCAAGCCAAAAAACGACAGATCAGAACATCATAATCATTTTCTGCCGTTGTTTTTGCTGCTTCAAGGAAAACCTGATCATGAAAAGTATCAACTTTGACCAATAATCCGAGATCCGATCCGAGAATTAACCTTGATCTAATTTTTGTCTTTGGGTTTTTCGTTTTGTTTTGATTTTTTCTTCAATTTAGTTTCGATAAAATGGATCCTATTGTTGATGGTGGTGATAATGATGATCATCGAAACGATCGAGGCGCGACCCGGTAGAAAACGTTCCAAACTCACCCAAAAGATAAAGGAGAGAAAAAAATACAAAAGCATCGCCAAAGAATTTGTGCTGTGCTTGAAGAAGGGTTTTCACTACTGTACAAAAAAATTGAAAACTTGTGTACACGATAAACATCGTTTGAAATGTATCAAAGAGATTGATTGCTTTATAATTGAATCAAAAAAATGTTTAGATAAACTTAGACAATTTGAACAACATGAATTGAAAGCTAAACCACACTCCGGAACTAACATCAATGAGATGAAGTCTACAACTAAATTAGCCAATTTAAGGACTGAGCCTTTAAAACCAACCACCATATCGAAAACATCGACGCCCAATGCTGAAGGGTCGAAGACAAAATCGAAAGAGTCAACCACATTTTCGGAAAAGTTGGGCACTAAATTGGCAACGTCAACTACTGGAGAACCTACAACTGAATTAAAAGAGGTTACCACAGAAACAAATGTGGTTACGACAGAAACAAATATGGTTACGACAGAAACAAATATGGTTACGACTGAATCGTATAATGCAGACACTGAATCGAATGAGGCAGGCACTGAATTGAAAGAGGAAGGCACTGAACCGAATGAGGCAGTCACTGGATCGAATGAGACAGGCACTGGATCGAATGAAGCAGCCACTGAATCGGATACTTTAGACGATGAATCGGAAACATCTCATAAAAAACCTAGAACAAAATACAAAACATATACTGCTGATCCCAATTATTAATTAATGGACTATAGTTTGACCCAATATTAATACTAATTGATTATTAATTGATTGACGAAGTAATCAAGATGAATAAATTCGACCATGATACAATCTGAACAAAATCAAATCAAACCATCAATTTGTATAATCTATAAAATCCAAATTATTTTAATCGTAACAGAAAAATATCGGGCAACAGGTAGATAAATTTGCAACAGTTTTAAATGTAGCAAAAAAAAAGCTAACCGCGCATGTCTGACATTTGATTTTCTTGCCATTTTTTATTTTCCAAACGGCTTCAGCCGAATGGAATGGTATATAAAAAGTTGAACAACAAACAGATTAGCGAATGTAGCGAGAAAAAATTTATTCGAAAAATGAAAGGTAAAATCATTCAAAGTGAATTATTTGAATGATCGTTTGAGAAATAGTAATATTATTCAATCTAATTTTTTCTCCAAAGCTCCTTTCTCGAATTCCATCCGGTTGATGGTGATAGTTTTTTGGCTTTGCAAATTGATGCTGATCACCAATACGATTGTCAATGCTTTTCAACAGGATGATATTAATTTAGAATTTGATATGAACGAAAAAGAATCGAACGACATCAGAAGAGATGTGAAAAAAAGGGTAGGACCAGATGATACCCAAAAAGCGATTGATGCAGCAATGGAAATCGCGGTTCAAGCTGCTGCCAGGGTTGAAGCTGCATTGGAAGTGGCCATGGAAAAAAAGAAACGTTTGGAGAAAAGGAGAAACCTAAAGAATAAAAGAAGAAAAGTGTATAATCACAATAATGATTAGATGAATTTTTCGGCAATCCAAGATTTGCATGCAAAGACAAATGATTGGATTCCATCCAGAATCATTTCAATACTCATTCAAATTTTTCAATAATTATTAATAAATTTTAACAACACAACTCCGCTTGTTTAAACGAGATGCCGAATTACGAAAATTTTAATTCTGAAAGCTAAACGCGATCGGATGGCCTTAAATTGACACAATCGGTAAATATCAAATCAAATGTCAGACCGTTTCGCATCCATGCTCGCAAGTTTGTTTGATGGCCAAGCAAGCGAATCTGGTGCAATCCTATTGGTTCAAGATTGCATAATAAATGAATGTGGAAGTTGATGTGATTTGATTTAAAAATTTTATTTAACAAAAATTATGTAATTCGAAAGAATAAGAATGTTCATTACGATTGAGTGATTGATTATTATTATCTGGTATAATGATAATGTACGGCATGTTTAAGTGTAGATGTGTGGTGATCATTTTAAAAAAATAGCCAATTTAATTAAAAACTCAGTGTTTTTAAGAGGATGTGATTGATTACAAAAAAAAACCTAAAAGATGAATATTAATTCCGAATCCAGAACTTCAAGATGTTGACGGCGGTGGTGGCATAGCATATTGTTGTTGCTGCGCCGGATCTTGTGACGGTGGTGGTCCACCTTGCACTGATGGTTGTGGCTGAGGTGGCGGTCCAGATGTTGGCGGACCACCATATCCACCCCCATAACCTGGATGCTGTTGCATTGATTGGTATTGTCCAGGCGGTGGATATTGTTGCTGCTGTTGTGGAGAAGGTGGCGGAGGATAACGGGATGAACCTACACCGGCTGCATTCGGAGGCGGAGGCTGTGATTGACTGGTGGGGGGTGGTGGTCCACCAACACCATTGTTTGCACCAGCACCTCCATAAGCAGGATGTGGAGGCGGTTGTTGACCATACATGTTTGGCGGTGGACCATATCCTTGATGATATGGACCTTGAGGCGGTGGTGGTGCTTGATAGTAATTATTTGGTGGCGGCATATATCCTTGTCCATATGGTTGATTTGGTGGTGGTGGTGGTGGTGGTGGGGGCGGTGGTGGTGGTCCTGCTCCAGATTGCGCTGTCGTAGAAGGGTTTGGCGGTGGTGGACCAGACGCTCCATGATTGTACCATTGATTCACTGGTGGTGGCCCATTCTGTGGTGGAGGATAATTAGAATATTGTCCATATTGATTAGGATATTGATGTGGCGGGGGCGGCGGCGGAGGATAATTCGAATAATTTTGATAATTAGGATGTGGCTGCTGCTGCTGCTGTTGATGAGGAGGTAAAGGTGGTGGATGTCCAGGATATTGCTGTGGTTGGCCAGGATATCCACCTGCCGGCTGATGATTATAGCCACCATATTGACCTGGCGGTAATGGTGGTGGCAAAGGTCCAGCTTGAGAATTTGGTGGCGGTTGTGGTGGTGGATAGGATGAATTCTGAGGCTGCGGTGATTGTCGATGAATATTGGATGTCTGTGAAGGCGGAGGTTGCTGAGAACCATGAGGAGGAGGTGGCATCCATGTTGAAGATTGTTGTGGATACATTTGTGATGATTGTTGCTGTTGTTGCTGAGATGAAGGCGGCGGCCCGGAAGACGTCGGTGGTGGTCCAGAAGGTTTTCCACCACCATATGATACTGGTCTTTGAGATGGTTGCTGTGGAGGCATAGAATTAGATAAAACCGGATTTGGCGGATGATTTGGATTCGATGATGGTGGTGGTGGTGGTCTTGGAATGGATTCTCTAGATGAAATTGGTTGTTGTTGCTGTAGTGGTGGTGGAGGATGATGATGATGATGATGATGATTATAGTTATTCTGCTCTGGATGAATACTATTGTCGGAATTGTGTTTATTATTATTTACAACATTGTTATTGACATTTATCATTTCATTATTTGGTGGAGTGTTTCGTTGCTGTTGTGGTGCTGGAGGTGGCATCGGACCATTATTTACATTATTATTGGGCAACATTGGTGGTGGTAAAATGTTGGGCAAATTCGGATTGGTTTCGGCCGCCGAAGCCAAATAAACCAGATTCCTATGTAGATTCTGTTGCAATTGAAAACATTCTGGTCCACGGCCACGATGCTGATATTCCAGAATACAATGTATTATATAATTGTTTTCGTCCAAAATCTTTGCACCGTAAAGATAGAAATTCCACAACAATATTAGCAAATAAAATTCTCCATTCAGAATCTAATACCTTTTGAACTTGAGCTGGGCTCAAGATTGGTGGCGGTCCTTGGGGTTGTTGCTGTTGTTGTTGATGGTGATGATGAGGATGATGTTGATTCGGCGGCGGTGGTCGATGTTGTTGATGTGGATGCTGTGGTGGTTGCTGTTGATGATGATGGTGATGATGCGATGATAATTTCGGTCCAGAAAGGGGCTGAGCTTGAGGCGGCGGCATTGGTTGTGAATATTGTTGGTGTGGCTGTTGTTGTTGATGTTGAGATGTTGACGGCATCGGTGGCACCGATGCTGATGGCGCCGAGGCCATTATTATTTTATTTTATCGAAATTTTTGAATCTTATGACTCGAAAAAGACAAGTATGAAGGACAATGACAAAGACACAGGCGGTTTTTAAAGTCAATGATCTCAGGATATTTCAATTGGCACCAAAAGTTACAATCATGAAAAAGTCTGAATTCCCTGGTTATGTTTTGTTGTTGTTGTTGTTGTTGTCGTTGCTTCCCATTTCATTGTTTGGCTCAACCATTGCTATTTACACCTAACCGGCATGGCATTTTGGTTTGTTGGCTTTTGGTTGTTTTTTTTGTCATACCTCATTTTTTCTGGTCCCATCCGTCAGTCAAATTCAGCCATTGATCTTGGTCAATCAAAATTTTTGTTATGCTTTCAAATTTAAGAATACAAAAATATTTCAACATTGAAATATTTTTTTTCAATTTGAATGTAAGAAATTATCGTGCTCAGCTTGTCTGAATCGGGCTGCTCGATTGGGCTTGTGCGGTAGAGTTAGCCGCCGGTTGTCTGATTTGCAGCCCAAAATTTTGCCACTTGGTGCTTGTGTGTGATTTCTGTTTGACATAGTCGAATTCTCCATTTTGTCTTTGGAACAACCGAAGATTCAGATTTTTTTGAGGTTTTAAAAGCCAAGATAAATTCTGATATTCGATTTTGATAAGCTGCTTTTGCCAGGAAATTACTGTGATCGAATTAACTGATTGAATTGATTGATTGGTTTGATTAATTTATTAATCCTTTTTCAATTCGAGATTTTACACCAACGTGTGTATGCATGTGCGTGTGTTATTAGTTAGTTTTGAATGTGAATTTTGTCGATACAAGCGCCGATCGGCTTTCAATTTTCATTCAACCATACTGTTTCCAGAAAATCGAAATCTATGCTAAATAGTTAATCCAAATCATCTCAACTAGACATGACATCGACTACTACAGCTTCGGCAGCAACCGCGCTCAACGATAATCACGTGGCATCATCACAGAACGATCATTCCGATTTAGATGAAGAAGTGGCCAACAATTCTAGTATACCATTAGTAAATGATGATGAAGATTTGGAGGAGATCAAAGCACGTGTTCGTGAAATGGAAGAAGAAGCGGAAAAATTGAAACAAATGCAAGATGATATCACATCTCAAATAAGCAACACTGGATCAAGCGGTTTGTTCAGTTTTTTTCGTAGATAAACATTTATCAATTTTTTCATCAATTCCCTATTGTTCTCTTTTTTTTTCGTGTCTAGGTGATTTGACAAATCTGACTCCAGAAGAAAGAGCGGAGGCCGATAGTCGATCTATTTATGTTGGAAACGTATGTTTTGAACCTTGTGAATCTTGGAAAATTTTTGTTCATCTGTTCTTTAAATCTTGCGTTGTTTATAGGTGGATTATTCAGCCACAGCTGATGATCTTGAAAAACATTTCCATGGTTGTGGTTCAATCAATCGTGTTACCATACTGTGTGATAAATTTTCTGGACATCCAAAAGGGTATTTTTATTATCGATCAATAGTTGTCAAAAAAAAACAAAACAAAATATATTGGTTTATTGTTTTGTTATAGTTTTGCTTATATTGAATTTGCGGACAAAGATTCCGTGGAGACTGCCACCGCGCTCGATGATTCACTGTTTAAAGGTCGTCAAATAAAGGTGAACGCCAAACGCACCAACCGTCCTGGGTTAAGTTCAACCAACCGTCCGCCACGAGGACGTGGAATGATTGGTCGTATGGGTGCCGGCGGTGGTGGTGGTCGAGGTTTTGGTATGGTTCGCGGTGGTGGTTTTCCTCCTTGGTTTCATCGTGGCGGCGGTCGTGGCCCAAGAGGATTTAGGTTCGCCATTCTTAATCCAACACAGACATTTTAATTCAGTTTTTCTAAATTTCAAATTTGATCTTGTTTAGGGCACGCAATCCCGGATGGTACAATTATTCTCCTTATTGATGATGGTTATGATGATGATCTAGCCCAACCATCTAACTAGCAACAAATAGGCAATGCGCAAAAACCAAGAAAAAAAACCTTCGTCATTAGTCCGATTTGGATTTTTGGATTTTTCTTGGAAGAACAAAAAAATTTCAATAAGATCAATCTCTTACACACGCACCCATCTCTCTCATTCATCCTCATCAATCACTTATCTAATTTGATCTAATAATATATGATTTATTATTGTATATCTTCGATTCCTTTTTTTCCTTTTTATTATCTTGCATCTTGTGGATTTGTTTTTTTTCGGTTCAAATATTTGTTCTAAAAAATGTCACTCAGCTAATGCTTTAATTTTGTATTTAAAATCGCTCACACCAATCAGAATGGCAATGATGCGAATGATGGTGATGATTCATCAAATAGAAGAATATGTTTGCTGTTCATAATGACCCCGCGATCATCATAATAACAGTAATAACAACAATAATAATAAACCATGATGATAATTCCAGAACCAAAAAAAAAGGGAGAATAAAAAAAGTATACATAAATATTGTGATCATTCGTCTTATATAGGTTAGATAAGATCTGTTAGATCCGACCCGCGTGCAACGTAATCCTGTTGTTTATCACGATTCCAGATATGATTGGCTGCAGCCAAAGCACCACCTTGTAGGTGACGAACAAAATTATCACCAACCAATGGTCCCAATGCATATAATCCAGGGATTTTTCTACATTCATAAGTGTATGTATCCATATCAATAGGATTTTGGCGTAAATCGATAGGCGTTTTGGGATCGATGGCCAATCGCGCCAAAATATCATCGTTGACGAATTCGAATCGTGGTTGAGAACCAATCAGGATGATGGCGAATGATATAGGTATTGTTGAACGATGATTCAATGGTTTTCGACATTCGGAACACTGTGAGGAAGATTGGGGATTCAAGAATTCAATGGTTGCTTGTTTAGAACATCTTTTCCCGATGGAAGTTAGGATGCATTCTTGAAAAGCCTGGTATTTTTGGAATTTTAATTGGTTTGATGACGATGATGATGATGATGTGGGAGTATTTTGGAAACAATCCAAACATTGAGCATTTTGCAAGGATTGTTTCATGAGTTTTAGAATTTCATGATATTCCGGATAAGCAGTATCATTGGTGGCGGCCAATTGATTATAAATTAATGAACGATCTTTTATGGATTTTCTAAATACATGTATGATCCGTAGTGGTCTTCGTTGGCAACGTTGTGATAAGAATATCAAAGCATCTGCAGCCGATAGGCCAGAGCCAACAATCAGAACCGGATTGGTATTCTGTTGGTTGGCTAAATAGATCCGCCAATATGGTAATAATTGTGTTTGTTTAATTACCAAATCCAATTTAGCCAATGAATGCAAAACAAATGGCAGTGTTTCACCAGGTATATTCAACATTCTCGGTGATGTTGATGTACCTTTTGCGAGCACGACTTTTTTGGCTAAAATTCTGGTCACAAATTTGGATTTCTTCCCGCAAACAGTGTCCACCGTGAAGCATTTTTGGTCGTGGTCCCATGCTAGACGAATGACGCGTGTTTTGTTGCGAAAATATTTCGATAATTCAAAATATTTAACATATCTACGATAATATTCGGCCACCAAACGATATGGTATACGTTTATCTTCAACCGGTGTTTCATAATCTTGTTCAGTTTTTGGATCACGTATTTCCAACACTGGCAATTGCATCAACGATCGTCTCGACAAGGTGAACAATTCAGCACCACCAGCTTGACGATGCTTTGAGGATATTTTGGCGATTGTATGCCATAAACCGCCAGGTTCTCGGCTGGAACCAACAACTATATGATCGATTTGTCGTTCCTTGCTATAAGTCCAATTCAATGTTGATGGCAATTGTTCATTGAAATCAGCATTTGGATGTTGCAACTGATCCATAAGGATGGCAATAGGATTATTGTTTCCACGACCAATCAGACCTTCGCTAAGTTCCATCAAATCGGATTCCATCAGTGAGCGAAACTTTGGCTTGTTCAACAATTGAACATCATCTGGATCATCGGGCGGAATCGAGCAATGATACAGGAGACGATCGTGCAGATGTTTCAATGGATGTGGCCCATTCAAATCCGGTGAATAGTATGGCCAATGGCCGGCCAGCAAAAAGCTTGTGGTAATCGCCGATGGTCCATTACCAATGACTAACACTTTGGTGGTTTCCAGACGATCAAAAGAAGTTTGAGCTTGGTTGTCATAGTGATCTTGAGATGTCTTATTGTAGTGAGATGATTTTGCCATGGCGTTGCCGGAGTTTGCAAATTTGCAAATTAAAAAATCTTTTCAAGCGGCAGCCGAATCAAAATGATTGTGTTTTTCCTTGTTGGTTGGCTGAATATTTGGGGTTTTCGTTCGGAAATCGGATTAGTAGTGCACCAGAAAAAAAAACAGACAAAAATCAGGTCATCTATTTTCGATGTACTTTGATGCACTTTCTATGATGCACTAAATAAAAAAGATCCGAGAGAGACAAACGAATAGGTTAGTTTGATCAACCGGGAATCTTTTTATACCAGGACATTTGAAATAATCAAATTTTTTCTTCTTTTAATTCTGATTGTGTACGATTGATTGTAACCAGCACAAAGATACGAAGACTGTTTTTTCTTCTTTTTTTTTGGATAAGATTTGGATTTTGCGCCGTTTTATGGTTAGCGACGTTAGTGGCTAACTAAAGCCAAAAAGCTTCAAGGGAAAAAACGAGGTCTATGGCTTATTTCGGATGTTGTCGTCAACGACATGGTTTAGATTGGTGATTGGATGTGCATATGCAAATGATGATACGGCAACCATGATCATCAAGACATGAGTTAAATGATTCAAAAAAACCACAGCTGTAGCAGCAGTGGTGGTCTGCCTAGGCCATCAACCACATGCAAGAGATTCGGATCGAATTGCCAACTAGAAACTATGTTTGAAAAGCATGATCAACAAAATACAGGAGCAATAAATGCCCAGAGCCAAGAATGAACGTTTTGGTTGAATCAGCAGCAGCAGCAGCAGCAGAAGTAATAATAAAAAAAGGAAACGAAAAAAACCAAGGAAGAAGAAGATGATAAAGAAGAAAGAATCAGCAAGCCGAATTTTTATATAATTTTTTTTCCTGGATGGTTGATAGGTTCCAGCACAGTCTAATGGTATATATCTGAAGAGTTCAGCTACATCTACACCGTTTTTTTTTGATTGATTCTTTAATCTTTTTTTTTCGAATTTTCTTTTTATCATAAAGCCCTTTTCCTTAACAACCGACCCCTCGAAGTCTGGTCTTGTCTGTTGTTCTGTTCTGTTCTGGCCTGGCTTGGCTCGTTTACTAAGTGTAGAATTGTTGAGCATTTTGGTTTAAAATCACAATGAATGAAAAGTAGAAAATCCTGAATCCTCAAACAAGGTGCAATGTACATGTACTGGAAGATACTATTTAAAGTTATACTATCTTTTCACCATGGTTCGGCTTGGTGATGAGAGTTGTTGCCAAATTATAATACAAAATATAAAGCTAGATAGAAAAGAATTGCAGCAACATCTTTCTGGTTGTTGCTTCAACATCCAAGGTCATGAACATTTGATTTTTAAAAAAAATTTCCCGCCTTATTTTTAATTTGAGTTGTTTAGAATGCTTTAGATTGCTGGATTACTTTGACATTGTTTCTGCTCAGAATTTGGCGGAGGATTCCCGAGCCAAAAGGGCAAAAATCTAAATGCGGATTCTTGTGAAAGAATTCTCTCTCAATTCCGGGTTCTAGACTAGAGTTTTCCTGTTCATTTATTGAAGAAAATCACGACCTTAGCAAGATTTGTCCCCTAGTTGATTCGATCATTTTCTGCACTTGTTTTTTTTCGAAATCTTTGCCTCAGAAATCTTCGTAAACAGCTTTGGAACCAATCTTATAATATCAAGTACCTCTCACCATTCCGAAAATAGAATACAAACATTCGAACCCCGATTCATTTTCAGTGTTGGATTTGGCGCCTTATCATCACCAAAACAAAATCGGAACATGTCTCGGTTTTTTTTCAGGATATTTTTCTCGATTAGATTCGATGAAAAAAAATGACATTCAATGATGCAAAATTGTTCAAATCATAAACATAATTATCATCACCAGTATTTTATTTCTCGAGTACTTTGATTGACAATTGATAATAATATTTTTATAAAAATGACAAATGATTTAAACTGTAATATTAGTTATAATCACATTAAAATCAGACTATATCAACTAGAATCAATTTTCGAAATAGTAACGTGATTATTCAGGCGAACGAGACAAGGTTCAAACAAGGTTATTGGGTCTTATCCCGGTTCAATCTCTCCAAGTCATTTTTTTCAAGCAGATAGGCTGGCAAATAAATTTTTTCTCGATCACCATGATCTTGATCCTCATGGCTCAGTTTTTCATTATCATTATGATGATGAAGTTGCGGAAAATGATGCTCAACATTCAATGCTTCATTGGGCATGGTATTATTGGGCCTATCGATGGATGTATAACCATAATCATACAATGGACAATAAGGCACTTGTAATTTCAATAAAAACGACCAAACATCTTCAAAAGACCAATCAAGCAAAGGATTAACACGAATGAATTCTGGCCAATCTGGATCGGTTTTTTGCACAATTTCCAAACCGGAGCCAATTGATTGGGGAAAATCCGTACGACGACAGCCCATAAATATGATCCAAAATGATTCGGTTCGATGTACGTCGATCAATGCTGATTTGAGATTTTCACCGGGATACACTTTCAATTTGAAACCATAATATGCTTGCATACGTTTCATGTATAGCTCTTGTTCGGGAAACAGTTCAGAGGTTTTTATCCATAAAACATTGATCAAAGGGGTTTTCAGATCAGGACGATGTTTCAACAGTACGGCACGATGAATCGTGATCAAAGTATGCAATAATATAGTACAATCTTTGCCACCATTAAAACTTAAACACCAACGATTCAGGTCATATTGAACGGTTTCGATCTGCTGCTGACAACATTCCAACAAATCGGCCACTTTTTGATTGCTTAAAGCAAATTGTTTTAGTCTTGAATAAGATTCTTTCGCATCAAAACAAAGCGATGGTAAAAAATTCAAAAAATTATCATTAATATTTGCCAAAAATTTCGAATTTCTACGCAATAAGTAACGAACATAGGCCTGTATATAGCCGAATTTTCGCTCGAATTCACTTTGATTGGAACAGACATCCGATTCAGAGCGCACCAGGTAAGCAAACTCCACTTTCATCAGTTGATGCAGATCGACGATATTTCCTAAAAAGTATTGATCAAATTTATAAACATTTTTAACATGATCATCAAGTGTTCGGAACCAATCGACAAATTCGATTGAAGCAAATTGATAATAAACAGAATCATCGTATAATTTTCTGGCCAAATTCTCAATCAATTTTTTAAACAATGGAAACAATGAACGTTCTAAATAGAATCGGAATTTAAATTCTGATCGTATTTGAACATTGTTCGTGTTCGTTGTTGTTGTCTCAACAGTCGATATCGTTTTGGAAGGCTGAATTTTATTCTTGGACAACATCAGTTCATTGGTGGGCATTGTTGAGGACATTTAATTGGTTTAGAAGACTTATAAAAACACCAATACTTTAGAAGATTTTTCTTTTTGTCGGTGTGTATTTTAAGATCTGATTTTTCAGTGGAAAATAAGATGATTTTATCATGAATTTGGTCATCACTGTCAAAATGAATGCTCTCTGATAACTCAGAAAAATTGACGATTGTCCCAACAAAACACAATTCAAAAGATTTCATCCAGTTCCGCTAAAGGAGCTAGCCATAAAAATTTGACGATAACAAGATGATTGCTGTTGTTATTTAACAATTTCAATAATTTGTTTCTATGTCATAAATCAAGAAAATGATTAGTTTTACCAGTATTCTCAAGAAAGAAAAACAATCTAATTTCGATAATTCAAAACCACTTACCATTCACGTAAGCAGAAGAATTTTTTTGCTGGAGAATGGCACGCACTAAAACATGTGTTGGATCTAGTAGATTTTTATAAAGGACAAATGTATCCAATCATTGTGGATAGATGGCGCCCAAAGGTTGAGTTTAATCATTGTTATGATGCGCATTGTTTTTTGTTTCCGTTTGTTATAATCAAACAGCATATTACTGATTATAGCAGATTATAATCAATAAACCATCGCCAATAATTAGATCAATACTTTGGTCGTTGATTCGATCTTCCGATCGGTTTTTGCAGATTACAGCGAAGATTATTTCAATCCGGTTCATCAATGGTTTTCACAAAAAGAACCGATTAAACCGTTTCATAAATGAATAACAATTTCAATCAATCATTGGACCAAACACCGTTCGGTTTGACTCAATATCAAACAATGGATTTGGGCGCCAATTTAGGTAATTTAATCGATTCAAATCATTGCCATGTGATTTATCAGCACGGGAACCATCATAGCCAACAATCACCGCAACAGCAACAGCATCAAGCGCAGCAACAACAACAATCTCAGCAGATTAATTCTTCGGCAGCAGCGCTCGATATGCAAATGGCCATTCAACAATTCGCTGTTGGACCATTCGTACAGTTTGCTCAATCAAACGCATCTTCCAACAATAATTGTTTATCGGGCAACGCCAGCACTACAACAACCACCAATATGAATAATGTATCTTGTTTACAGAGTGAGGTGATCACCTTGAAAAAAATAAACCAAAACCTCCAAAAAGAATTGGAAAAGCTTACGCTAAATTATCGTGATAGTAATTTGAAGATAATTGAAGTGGAAAAAATGTTGCAAAAGTTTAAAGAAGATAATCACCTTTTGTTGCGGGACAAAATGGAATGTGAAAAAGAATTGGCCGAAATCAAAACGAAATTCGATTTGGACAATGAATATTATGATCCGCCACCTAATCTGATCATCAAGGAACAATCTTTGTATTGCAATGATTGTGGATTTGAGGTCCGATCACAAGCAGGCCTTTTCATACACCGATTGAATCATTTTTTCATGGAAAAGTCCATGCCAAGACATTTACATTTGTCCACCAGGAGTTTCACAACAATGCCTGATGATTCATTACATTTCAAATATAAATGTCACTGTTGTGAGATAGACAATGAACGGGAATTTTCACGTCACGAAATCTACATGCACATCTACCAGTATCATACATTCGAAATTGCATTAAAATGTAAATATTGTTTTCTTTATTTCACCTCCAAGTCCTACCTCAAAGATCATCTGCTGGAGAAACATAATCTTGTTGTGGATGGCCGAAAAAAGAAGGCCAAACGTAAGCCGACTTTCACTAATGATTGGAATTTTGATCTGAATCATCACATGGAAACGCCAACCATGGAAAAAAGACTCAATTCATCATTGCCGATGTCCGATGGTTACGGAGCAAAAAAATCCAAACAAAACTTGCAAGACCATGGCGCAAAAACCGATTCTCTAAATGATTTGTTTGCGCAAATGGTTGGCGAAAAATCTAACAGGACACCAACCGGTGATAATACCGTATCCAGTCAACAACAACAACAACCACCACCACCATCAGAATCATCTTCATCGCTGACAACAATGATAGTCAAAGTTACACCAGCCTCATCATCATCATCATCATCAGATTCGATTAAACGTGAAGAAGTGAACAAGATCATCAACGATCTGGAAAAGACCGGTGGCTCCATGCAATGTAATTATCCTGGATGTAAATTTGTAGCCACCACCAAAACACATTTGAAGTTTCATGTAAGCGCACATCTTATGTCCAAATATAAGTGTCCATACTGTACATTTGTGGGAAATCGTATCTATGATATAAAACGACACATTCTAAAATCAACCAAACACACCAATCAACATGTTTATCTGTGTCCACGTTGTGATTATGCAACCGATAGTGATAAATTTTTTCGCACGCATTTTTCAAAAGATCATGACTATCATGCAGATGTAAACGATGTGATTGAAAAAATGTTCGGCAATGAATCCAACCAAGTTGGCGATACTATGAATTCAACATTTGTTCACAACCCAAACTCTGCGCATCGTAAAGTAAATCTTGATCCACCACAATGATGATGATGTAAATAATTTTGGAAAAAAATCCAAATTCATTCAAATTTATTATCAAATGAAATTCTATATAGCCATCTTTCATTTGCCCGCGTTATCGAGATTTTCTTGGCCAATTTTCGCTTCTATCAGAACCAGATCGACAATTAAATTTGTTAATAAATTTTGATGATCAAAATTATATAATTAATAATTAATAAAACTTTCATTAATTTTACCATAATTTCCTTTTGCATTCAAACGAGCTTGTATCACAGTTTTGCGCAAAATTTCCGCCGATTCATAGCCCAAGCGAACACGTTGTTCAATCTGTGTTGGATCGGAAATTTCAGGATTTTTACGAAATTCTTCACGTGCTTGATTTCGGATCAATCGGATTGTTTCATGATCTTCGCTGAATACCTTCAAGATTGTCCGTAGAACATGTTTGTAACATTTCAGCACCTTGAACAGGTTTTTCCGCTAGTTTAAAATGATATTTAAAAAAATGGGGTCTTACCTCCGGACGAAGTTGGCCCATTGGATCGAGGCGAAAACAAAAATAAGAATTATGACCACAACAAATTGTATGAATGAAAATAAAAACATGTGAAAATAATTCCGACACGTCGTTTATGAATAGAATCGAATCCATTGGGTCGCGAGTGCATTCAGTGAGAGTGAAGATGAAAGAAGTGCGCCTAAATTGCCTTGCATTATTTTCCCTTTTTCTTCAAAGCTTTATTTTGTTTTAATATTTTTGGGTGCTTTTCATTGTGAAATAAAACGCTTTTGGCTGGCAAAATGCAGCTTAAATGCACAGAATTTTACCGCATCATCTTTTTATATTGCAATATCATTTTATTGCGGTTAACCTGGTGCTGATTGGTCAGGAAGAAGGGTGTTGATATAAAGATTTTTGGTTTGAACAAGAATTAATAATTATCTTTAATTATTTAGTTAAAAGGTAGATCACTCGATGATAAACAAAACAAGATAGATTGTTGATAAAAAAACAAGAATCAATTAAGAAAAGGCATTGTTTTTTTGGCGCGATTTAATTGAATTATATACCGTGTGTTTAATCATGTGACCCTTTTTTGATTGTGCGTGCGTGAGATTTCTCTTCAAAACAAACAAAAAATTGAAAAATTTGTCTCTGCGAAACTTTTTGAAACTTTAGAAGAAAAACCAAAAATGCCTTACGCCAGCACTTCGAGAGTATCGTCTTCGGCTGGTGTTGATGGTTACAGCAGTAGTAGCAATGATTCAACGCAACGGAGTTTTCGAGGTTCAACTGGTTCAAAAGTAAGTTTTTATGTTTTAATACAAAATAATTACTTGATGAATTTTGAATTCCCATGGCAGAAGCTTCGCACTCGACAAACAGACTCAAACACCGCCAACAACAAATCACCGATCGATACCAAACAACAGCAACAGCATCGAAGCACCAGCAGGAAAAGAAATCGATCCAATTTGAACGCCCCCAACCCTAACAACATCAACGATAATAGCGGATACGATCGTAGAACAAAACGTGCACGTGATACCTCGTCCCGTAGACGGCTAAATTTTAATGAAGATGACGAAAATCTTAGCAATAGTGGTGGTGGTTTTAGTAATAATCCAAACGAAGATATTGATTCCTCCAATAATGAAGATAATTCAATCAATAATAGCGATCAACACCAGGATTTGGAGCAAGATGTACAAACAGAAACATCTTTGGAATCATCTTGTTCATCGCCTGGGCACAAAAAATCATTCAGCAAATTATCATCTTCATCAACAAACACTAACAATAACACGACAAGCACCGCTGTCACCAATTCTCCCAGTATTACTGCACCTTTTTCACTGAGAAAACAGATTGCTCTAGCATTGCAATTGTCCGTGCATGGTAAGTTCTTGAAAACTTTCAGGATTTTTCGGAAATTTAGTTCATTTTATTCGAATTTTCACAAAAACAAAAACAAAGTGAGACAATTTTCTAAGGCATACTTTTTTTATACTATATTTATTGGCTTTGATTTTGTAATTGTCTACTTCTTTTTCGGCTTTAACATCATATATACGATACCCAAACCGCACAATCCTAGCGTGATTGCGGATGCTCCAGCTCGACCAGTTCTGGTGTAAGAGTTGTAATATTTACGCCATCCAGTGAATTTAGCTTCATCAATCGCTTCGTCGGACATTTTATGTTTTTCAAGAAAAATCAGTCTTTTTTCGATGAAGATTTCCAATTAGTTGATTTTGTTTTTGGAAACACAAGATAAATTGTCAGGGCAGAATAATAATCCGAATCGACCAGCACAACACAAACACGCCAAAGGTACTGGAAAAACCACTTTGTCCTTCTCACTTCGAGTCAAATTAAAAACATTCTAAAAAACTATTTCGACCTAAATAGCTTTGAACATTGAGAAATTTTCCTTAATTTTTGATGCAATTTTTCTCGTAGCCTCATAAAATTTATAATCCAATGTTCTATATTTGAACTTTGCTCTTCCCCTTTAGATAACAGGTAGATAAGTCCATAAATATGGATCGGTTTAGGTTCAAATAGCCTCTATATAAATCATGGTATGAAATTGGTTTCTATCACTGGAGCATCGTGTAATGATCGTTTAGAGTCCGGAATTTTGTTTTCTGCTAAAATATGATAATTTCAAGGAATCTCATCGATTTGATGATCTTTTGCCAATATTTCTCGATAAAAATTTCACATTTTTTTTCTAGTCAAATCAATTTGAGAAGGGAGGATGAAAATGTGTATTGTCAATGCCACCAAAATTGCATTTTTTTTTTTAGGATCTCCGGCGTCTCTTTGTGTGTGAACTGGTTTTTACTCCTCACTAAAAACGGCGAGTGTGTGCCAAGCGTCTCTCTATGCGTCGGTGTCTATAGGGAGATAGTGAAAGTTGTTGTTGTCGTCTTGCTTGCTGCTGCAGCTTATTTTGGCCTGTGCTTCATTTTTATTTTGTCGTCTTGGCTTGAGATGTATGTGGTGAATGGATGATGATTTTGGCTTTGATAGAGCGCAGCAGAAGCAGCACCGCCAGCAGCGAAAAACCAAAGGCAAATCCTAACCATAATAACAACTCAAAGAAACTGACAAAGACAAAAAAATCAACTTTTTTTTGTTTTTGGTTTTCTTCATTGGATAATTTACTCCAATTGGTATATGTGTGTTTACGAATGCTGAGGTTGTGAAATCTACAAGATATTTTCATCAATTTGTTGAGCTTTTTGTTTATAGAATTCTGTGTTACGACATTGAAAATTCTTTTTGTTTTCTATCTCGAAATCCTTTCATGTTACACTCAACTTCTAGAACGAAACGAAGTTTCCGACGCATCTAAATTATCCGGCAAGCATCGAAATAATCAATCATCAAATTCGTCGTCTGTTGTTGGGGCCAACAAACAAAATCAACAGATATTCACCTCGTCACCGGATTCATCATTAGATTCATTGATTTATTCCAATGAACAATCGGATGATTTTTTAGAGGAAAAACAACCACAACATCGTGCAAGCACATCATCGTTGTTGTCTTTGTTTTCTTCACCATCACCGTCCACATCATCTTCAGCAGTGATCACTGCAACAGCAGCATCATCATCATCATCAGGCAAGAAACCATACAGAAATACCAAAGGTGAAACTGAGCTTCATTTGGCTGCGATTCGTGGTGATCATACACGTTTGGAATATTTGTTGAATAGAAGGCCGCGTGGTGGTTTATCCTCATTCTTACAACATTCAAAAGCAGAACCATATTCAGAGTGGAACATAAATGTGCAAGATTTTGCTGGTTTGTATAAAATAATATTCATAATGTAATGATTTAGATGAATTATTCATCAATGTTTTTGTTTGTTTTGTATGGTTTTAACCCCTTCCAGGCTGGACTCCGTTGCATGAGGCTTGCAATCGTGGCCATTTACAAGCAGTAAAAGTTTTAGTGTCTCGTGGAGCTGATGTTAATGTTGCATCGGATGATGGAATTACTCCGTTGATTGATGCAGTTGTAAATAATCATCCAGAAATTATTAAATTACTATTACAATACGGAGCCGATCCATTGAAAGTATCATTGGCTGGTACATCTGCACTGGATTATTCAAAATCTAATGAAGAAATTTTAGAATTGCTCAAAGATCATTTGGATAAGAAGAAACAACCGCAGCAGCAGCAAAAACCATTACTAGAAGAATATCCCCAAAAAGAGGTGAAATCTAAAGAGAAAAGATTGTTCGAGGGGGAAAATTGGAAAAAGGCGCTTTTGTCCGACGATAAAGTCCAGAATAACGAGCAAGAAACAGCCAACACCACCGAAACGGAAGAGTTAAAAAAACAGATACAAGTTTGTGAGATGTCATCTTCGAACAACAACAATAATAATAATATCAATAATAGTAATAACAATAATAATAATAATAATAATAATGCCACTGCATTATCATCGACAACAGCAAGTTCTATTAATTCAGCATTGCATTCATTTCCAGCATCATCCACATTAGCAGTAGCATCAGCCGGCAACAACAATAATAATAAAGTTTCACAAGCGAACACGATCACCACCAGCGCTTTGAGTGGTATCAATAGCAACGGAAGCTCACAATTATCATCGAATGTTTCTTCAAGCAGTGTTGGTGTTTCCACAACGAACACTACCACCACCAGTAGTACGAGCTTATCGGCGACACCTAAGGCAACGGTAACTACAAGCGCATCAAATATCAAAATTCTGGCGGATGAAAGTGGTGGTAACAAAAATTCAACGGTATCGTCAACATTGAACCATATTAAGAAAACAACCACGAAACCTGATTCAAGCAAAGAAACAACGATTAGATCTATTGAAAAATCTTTCTCTGTATCTGAAACACCAGCAGCGATCGATCAAACGCCTGGCAAACAGTCTAATCCACTGATATCGGAAACCATCGAGCAATCCAAATTTTTAGGTGGAGATATCAATGCTCCCGTCGCATCAACAACTTCCTGTGATAGTTTGGAAAAATCTGGAAAAACAGCTACCGCAAACACCACCAAGGTGGATGAAACAACGGCGACAATTGGTTCTTCAAGTTCAACAGCCGCAGCAACGATTGCAGCGGAAAACTCTAATGCTGCAGTGAGTACAAGCACGGCATCCAAAGTGGAACAGCAACCACACCAGCTTAGAGGAAGAAAACGACGCCGTAGTGGTGATAATAACAATGGTAAAAAGGCGAAAGATACGGCTACGACAACGGCAAAATGTTCGAAAAAATCATTGAGTAATGAACAACATCTTCCGGGAGGGTCTAATACCATCGTTGCGGCTGCAGCTGATACCAGTGCTTCATTAGATTCGGTGTGTAAGAATTCTGATTCAGCATCGTCATCAAAAGATGACAATCGATCAACAGCTTCCACCACGACAACGAGCATAATCAAGTCTGGCAAAGATGAAGAAAAGATTAATGATTTCAGTCCACATTCCACCACAAACAATGGTACTGGTGGAAACAATGAACAAATGAGAGTACCACCATTGCGTATTGTGTTCACACCGTCTTCGAATTCTGGCGGTAGTGGAGCTGGTGGTCAAATGGTTTCCAATCAATCCGGAATTATTGTCATCAATCCGGTCACTAGTGGTTCTACCGGCGGAGGCCAATCAAGCAATGTTGGAGGTACAGTGAATGATGGTGTACAGAATAATAACCATTTTGTGAATGTTAATAACCAAAGTGGTAATCAACAACAACAGCAGCAGCAGCAACAGAAATATCCTTATGTGGTGGCAAATTCTGCTGGGGAACAACCCGCACAGCTAGAATCGTCGGTCGATAATGGAAATGGTACGAAAGAATCATCGACCAATGCAACAGTATCTTCGACGACCACATCCGCAGCTACAGCGGCAAACACTACACCGGCAACGACCACGGGATCAACCCCATCAGCTACCGCCACAACTTCGGCTACTACGACCACCACAACCAGTACGCATCGGATAACCCGCAGTAGTCAACGTGTTGCGCAGCAACGTCATCATCACGATGATAATAATGATTCAGTGGCCACTGGAACCAGAAAAAAGAAGAATCGTGGCTCAGCTGCCGGATCATCGTCTGGTTCAAGTCATACTAGCGGTCTAGGCCATTCATCAACATCCAATTCGGCCAATAATCATGCCGCCAATAATTCATCATCAATACAGGGATCCAATTACTACAGTAATAACCATCATAATCAAAATTCTTCATCGTCAAACAATAATAATCCGAACAATAATGGTTCATCGACGAACAACTCCAATGGTGGCAATCATGGTAGCGTCCATAACAATCACCATAATGGTAACAGTGGTAATGGTGGTGATAATGGCCAAAATAATAATAACGGTGAAGATAATAATAATGGCAACGGTAATGATAATGGAAATAATGAAACTAACAATGGAAATAATGGCAGCATCAATGTTAACCTATATCAATATCTACCGGAACGTAGCTCGTTTCGTATGTTCATGTCCATACGTGATCATGTGCTACGGCGGAGACAAACCATGCCGGTTCCAGCCATCAATGAGACTAAATATTCTCCAGGATTGAAAGATTACCTATGCAAGAATCAATTCAATTATTTGCTTCGTGATTCGCCCAAATTACCTGAACATTTGACCATGTTGACCCCACCGGCTCAATTGGCCAAAGGTAGTGATCTTTATAAATTGTTCCTAGAACAAGAATCAGAACGGCAACAATTAAGGCTAAGACATCAGGTTGAACAAGATAAGCTACTATTGACCGTACAGCAAGAATTTCTTCGACTACATTTTCGTGCGGAAATGTGCAAGAAAAATCAAACAATGCCATTGTCGGTTTGTACTTATTTGAAAGATGAAGAATTGTATAACAAGCTAGAATTGGAGACAGATCATTCTAGTGATAATGTTATTATAGCTCAAATCAAAATGGATGATCCTCTATTTTTAAACGATGGACCATCCGCATTGACCGGTTGCGGTCGAACCCGGTTCAATGGACGAGTGTTTCTTTCCTGGAAGAACGATGATGAAGATAAATGGGCCAAAGTTAAGCAGGAAATGTTGAACCGACAACGAGCCGAAGCAGAATCGCTGGCCGGCATACAGCGTTTACGTTGGGAATGGAAACTGGCCGAATTGGAGCCAGAATCGCCGGCTGTGTCCAGCAACATCCACAATCCTTTGCATCGGCACCAACCGGTACTTATCGATGAAAGTTTTGTGCCCATGGTGCAGGTTTGCAAAGATTTCAATTTGAAAATTGAATATAAAACTTGAATTTTTATTTTTGAAATATTTTTCCTAATTACAATACATTAAGATGAAATTATATTTTCCCAACTTTAACCAAAAATTGTAATTTTTTCGCCACCAAAAATAACACTATCCAAGAGATGATAATATAATTAATTGTGATCATTCATTCCCGGGATCGATCAGGTTCCCTTTGTTCTTGTAAATGTTTCATAAGATGACGAAGAAACGTTTGCTCATCTGAGCTCTCGTTTTGGATCATACGTTTCTCCAATGGTGATATCTGCTGAATGGCACGTTGATCATCGAACGAGGATGAATTACGATTATGATGATAGTTATGATGGTGATCATTAACATCCAATTGTTGTTGAATGAATTTTTTTTCATCCGAAAGAATCTGATCAATAAATTGACGAATTTGGGGTTTTTTCAATATTTGCTTCATTTGCGGATCTTGGCTAATTGAATGGAGAAGATGAACGCTTTTCATATCAGGATTTTCCATGGTTTTGCGAGAATAATGAAGATTGAGGTAATAGTATGGTTGATGATGGAACTTCGTTCTTGATTATTTAAGACTATGATAACACTTTAAACTACATATTTACAAATCAATTTTATCTACATGAGGTCCATTGGTTTGAATGGAAGCCAAAAGTAATCGAAGCCGATCTTGTAGGGCGTTTGCGTTTGCATCCAATTGATTCATATAATGTTCGATCACATCTAAATTATCGCCGAGCTTATCAAATTCGTTTTCCAACAAGTCTTGGTCTTCGGTCAGCAATTCTGGCGGGATTTGCAATTGTTCTATGTTTTCGCCTCGATCCACAGCATTGAAAAAACGCCGAATCCTTTCTTGGCTATTTTCCGAACCTTGTTGTTGTTGTGGAGATGATAATAAATGTGGTTCAATGGTGTCACTGTTGTTATTTTCAACATTCAATTCAGCATTGTCCAACTCATCGGATTCGATGCCAGCTTCTAGATTTGATTCGTTCGATGATTGTCGCTTGTCTTCTTCATCAAGAGTCATTTTTTAAGGATTATTTTATTGTAACACTGTTAACAAGACGATCAACAACAACAACAACAACAACAATATATTCATCAACCCACACACTGCATTTAGCTCGACCCATCAGGCAAAGGGTCGTTCGGAAGCAACGACATGCGTTAGTTTCTGGGAAAATTTCCACTCAAGTTACGATTAGATTTAGAAAATTTGAAAATCAATTTAAATTTTTTCATCAGAAGTTCTTGAAATTTCGCTAGAATCAAGAATTTCTTGAATAAAATTCAATAAAAATGAGAAAAACAAGGAAAGCTTCGTGCGACAAAAACCCAGACAATTTTGACTCGAGGAATGTTCCCAGAAAGATTCTGTTGATGATGCAGTGTTGTTTAGGTGTTGTGTGTGTGTGTGTGTATGCTAGCAGTTTGCTAGTCAATTATCCACCGTCAAACGAACACTTTTAGGGTTACGTCGAAAAACAGATGATTCATCATTGATCTTTGGTTTATATCTTTGGATCGTGATCCGCTTATTCTCTACTTTACCTTGCTCAAACAGGTAATATTTTTGGTTGATGTTTTAAAAATTAACAACAACTAAAATTTTTGATACAGAAATCAACACACATGCTCAGCAAATTGCGGCGTTGGATGATTGATGGTCACACCTTCATTTTTTTGAACTTTGTACCATCTGGCTTGTCTTTGTTGATTTCGGCAAAATTTTTCTTCATCTTTTTTTGGCTCTCCACCAATCTTATTATCCTTTTTTTGCTTCGATTGATATTTGTGTTGTTTCGAACATCTTGTCCGTAATCAAGCATTCTTGAAGACCATCTTGAAACAGCAAAACTCAACTATTCTGAAGTTTTCTACATAACCACTGAATCTTTTTCCATATTTTGATTAATTTGATTCAAGAATTATTCAATCACGATCATCATGACCGATCGTCGAGCAGAGCTCGAAAAAAAGAAGCTCAAGCTTCAACAATTACGCGAGCTAAAAGAGCAAAGCAGAAAGGATCGATGCCGTGATCGTGATCTTGCTCTTACATCTTCGTTGACATCGGCAACCAGTTCATCACCGAATAGCCTTAAAACTGGATCAATGTCCAATAGTTTGAATATTAACAACAACAACAATAATACGTTGATAATCAATAATAATAATAATGCCATAAATAATAATATCAATATGACATCTTCCATTCCTGGTGGTGATGTTATCAAAGATGTTGATGATCTTCTAGAATCCGTCGGTATCATTACGAATAAATCTGGTATGTGATTCATATTGTTTAAAAGACTATTAATAATAAATTGTTGCTGAAGGGAGTGCTTCAATATCATCCCAAACAGCCTTGACAAGCAATTCTACCGCAAACCATGTAACAACATCATCGTTAAATGATTCAACATTATCGGAAGATGGTTCATCATTGTCATCCACAACAACCACCAACACTACCAATCAGACCAAAACATTAAGTACCATATCCAAGCCACAAGCGCTTGGTTTGGCTTCATTTCCACCTGTATTGATTGCGCCTAAAGAACAGGTTACATATGAAAAACAAACCCAAACATCGGCCACTTCAACCACATCTAATAATAATTCTACCGGTTCCACCAGCAATGATCGAGGTGAATTCCCGTTTATGATTGATCATTGACTTGAAATAATCTTTGTGTTTTTCTAATTTTTTTATATTATAAATTATCGATCTTCTCAATAACATCATGAAGGAGGCCCCCTTGATTACTATGGTAAGCAATGTCTTTTTTTTAGCGTTACATTTCATATTTTATGTTATCACATTAATTAGTAGTAGTGATTTTTATTAGTTACTGGCTGTACCTTGGTGTAGTTTTGTTATTTAAATTAGCCAAAAAAGAAAACTCTCTCTCTCTCTCTCTCTCAAAAGAAAACTCAAAATACTTCAAATTCATGTTTCCTTTAAAACAAAGACTACATTCTTGTTTACTTCTTTTTTTGCTTTTTTCTTAAAACATTAAACTACTTAACAAAAAACAGTGATTCATTGGGATGAAGGTAACCGATAAAAAATTAGCTTGTAAACCAATAATAACCTTGCTGTTGATAATTTGTATAATATGATTTATATCCAAGATGCATGTCTGATTATTAATTTTCTTTTTTCTCATCATTCTTCTACAATCTGGTTTTATTATATTTGCCACCCAACTTATCTTAAATTTTGTTGTTTGCAATCTTGTTGGTGGTAATTGTCTATCTATCTCATTCTAAAACTTGATAATCTGATAACTGTGTATTGTTTGAATTGTTCTTACAAAAATGATCCACAGAATGGGACGACGAATTTCATGGTGAGTTTTTTTTTCATCTTAGAAATCTTTTTTTGTCCGGATCATTTTTGCTTGAATGGTGTTGTTGTTGTTATTTTGAGTTTTCTTTTGTTCTACTTCCCGTTGTTCTCCCTTAGTTGCTTACCATGTTTAGATGCTTGCTTTGATGGAGAAAGGAAATACATAATGTGATAAGCAACCATCAACTAATCAGAATTTTAATTTTTTCAATGCTTTTCCTCAGTTCTTACCTACGATGATCTGGGCAATGAAGAAGATGGTGATAGTGGCGGATCCGGGCTATTCACGGTAAAAAAAATGGACAAATTTTGGAAATTTTCCGGTAATTAGATTTTTTTCCGTTATTTTCCGATAGAGTGGACCGAACAACCAACATCAGAATGTTCAGCAAAATAATAGCAATCACAACAATAATAATAGATCAAATAATAATAGTACTAATAATAAATCATCATTGCCCACCGTGGAAATGGTTAGACCGGCCACCACGCCGCAAGATCTTCATCATCAGTCTGGTCATGCTAACCAACAGCAGCTAACATCATCAATGATGCATGATCAAATGCAGCAAGATATGAACGGAGCCAATAATCATCAACAAAATAAACGTATTGAATATAAAGAAGAAGAACGTAGACATTTGATGCAAACCGAATCGTTTCGAAAATTTTTGGACCGAGCAGTTCGTATTACAGAACGTGCCCTAAGCTGTGCGGATTCGATGGATATTTTCGTTGATTACACTGGTCAAGTGGAATGCGTGGACAATGAAGATAAAAGTGGCCTGCGTTTATCGTTGAACACCACGTTCATGGATGAACGTTGGACCAAAGGCCGTACGGTGACCAGCTTTGATTGGTGTAGCCAATTTCCTGAATTGCTAGTCGCATCTTACAATCAAAATGATCAAGCACCCAACGAACCTGATGGTATATGTTTGGTGTGGAATATGAAATTCAAAAAGAACACACCTGAATATGTATTCCATTGTCAATCACCGGTTATGTCCGCTTGTTTTGCCAAGTTTCATCCTAATTTGATCCTTGGTGGAACGTATTCCGGTCAGTTTTAAAACCATAATGATTCAAAAATGGTTCAACTGATTGTAATTTCTCTCTTTTTTCAATCCGGATTAAAGGTCAAATCGTTCTTTGGGATAATCGTTCAGGAAAACGTGTTCCCGTACAACGAAGTCCATTATCGGCTTCGGTTCATACACATCCGGTTTATTGCTTAAAAGTGGTGGGCACACCGAACTCACATAATTTGATATCAATCTCCAACGATGGTAAACTCTGTTCGTGGAGCTTGGATATGCTCTCCCAGCCACAGGAGACCATGGAGTTGTGTCAGCAAAAACAATCACGTTTGATTGCGGTTACGTCCATGTCGTTTCCGATCGGTGATTATAATAATTTTATTTTGGGCAGCCAAGAAGGTTCCGTTTACTCAGCTTGCAGACATGGTGCAAAAGCAGGCATATCCGAAGTGTTTGAAGGTCATCAAGGTCCGGTCACATCGGTGGATTTTCATAGTGCAACGTCCACACAAGTGGATTTGTCGCATCTATTTCTTACATCATCGTTTGATTGGACATTCAAATTATGGAGCATGCGTGATACAACAAAATTATTGTATTCATTCGAAGATGGTAGCGATTATCTGTATGATGTTCGATGGTCACCCATCCATCCGGCATTATTCGCGACCGTTGATGGTCTGGGTAAATTAGATATTTGGAATCTGAATCAAGATACCGAACTACCAACATTGTCTACCAACGTGGAAGGTAATCCTGCTTTGAATCGTTTAATTTGGTCACCCAACGGCCAACAAATCGTGGTTGGCGACGATAATGGTAAAGTTTGGGTTTTTGATGTGAGCGAAGTAAGTTTTTGGTCAATAATATCCAACAAGATTTTGATGGAATGATGTTTTTCCCTCCAGCAACTGGCTTTTCCGAAAAGTGATGAATGGACAAGATTTGCTCATACATTGCAAGAATTCACCAATAACAATGTCGATATTTAGTGAAGATTATTATTCTTTGAAAGAGCCTTATACTTATTTTCATCTATTTTGATTGATTGGTTGATCGTCACTTTTTAATAACGAAAAACGATCATTTGAAATACCAGATTCAGTTGTAATTATTTTCTTTTCCAATTGCAAATCAAATCAAATATCAAGTTGTTAGAAGACAAACCATTCTTACAGTCCAAAACCGATGGTCACAGCATCAGCAACAATATATTTTTGTCGAATTGAATTCTTTTATCAATTTTGTTGAAGATTTTCTCTATTTAAAACAATTTTTTTAAAATTATTTATGTATCCGCAAAACCAATGTTAATGATTTAATCAAAAATCATAAATGGGCAATGATTTTTTCAAAACGAATGATTATGATGATGATAATTTTTCAAATAAAAAATGACTCACTTCAATTGTATTCGAGAATCTAAATTGATGAGAATTTAAATTGTTTCAAACGATCATCTTTTGGTATGCATAAAATATGGCCTTGAAAATTTGCATCATGCTGGACGAATAAGATATGAATAACTCTGGTTGGTTCTGAAAAACTCGATCAAATGCATTTTGCAAATCTTTTTCTTCGAACCGTATTCCTAATAATTCGGTTTCGACCCATTTTTTAAATAGATTCAGTTCTGGACCATCACCATCAATGGTCAGCTTGGAGATGATTCCTTTTTCCACCAAAACGTTCAGATCGTATTGCTCATTGTCTAGCCAAAACTGTTGCTGGATTGTAAATCTTGGCGTCATACCATAGATCCATGGCCATGATTGGAACATTGAGCGGATTTCGTTGATTGATTGACCGAAACTATCGGATCCAATTCTTTCAAGATGATTGACTGGAGAAGGTATTGATTCACTATGGTTCGTTTTGGAAGGACTAGCGTAATGCTTTGGATATTCCTCGGCGATGGCCTGTATCAATGAATCAATGGTCAATGATGCATGGAGTGAACTCAAATTAACTATCGGTGATGAAACACTTTGGGTAGCATTGGATTTAACCCCAATCACCGGTTTGGTTCGCAAAGCACCACGAAGTTGCTGCCTATCTACATCTACCAACAATGTACAATGGTGATAAGTATTGTGGCCATTCAATTTGGAAGCAGTGCCAGAAATCTTCAAATCACTATATTTGATCACCAAATCTTTTCGTGGGGATATTTCGGTGAGAATTCCAAAGCGATCCATAAGAACCTGACTGATGAAATTCAAATTACGATGACGATCGTAGCATTTTCTTGAGGTTAAAAATGAAATATTCAGGTTATTCAGATCATGATAGACCGTACCACCACCACTATTACGTCGGGCAATAGCAATTGAATTATTTCGACAATAATTGTAATGGGTTTCCAGCCAAACATTCTGATGTCTGCCAACTACCACGGTTGGTTGGTTGCGCCAAAGCAACAGAATTTGTTCATCATTGATGGAAAAATCATAATTACGATATATCCATTCTTCAAGGGCTAAATTGTCGAAAATATTGTCCACTTGAGAGATGATCACCGAACATGGAGCGAACAAATTTTGAACGGGCCTTATCAAGAGATGATTGGTACGACTTCTGGTGTTTATTTTTTTCGCTGTTTGACTGCAATCCCGTTTCACCAAGAATTTTCTCAGGGCATGTGATCTTGATAAAATATTGGCCTGAAAACAAATTTATTCAAAAAATCAAAATTTAATTTTTCGAAAAACCGAGACGATCAAGAATCATTGAATGGAACCTTTAGGAAAATAAGGATCGACATTTGAATCTGATTTCAGTGTCAAACATATGGCCAATGTTCTTCGTGACAAACAGAACAACACGAGACACACACTGCGCAAGGCAAAGAATATTCGTACGCTGCATTAACACGTTGACGCCGGCGTGTACCACCGGTGGCTCACACTAATCCTTCCCATCTGGCGGCGTGTACCACCGGTGGCTCACATTTACAATGATTTTACGCGCGCGCCGCCTCACAGCGAAAATCATGAAAATCTGCGCCGGCGTGAACGTGTTAAGATGCAAAGTATTAATTTGTTTTTTTTGAAATTTGCGATTTGGACAGAGAGATTCAAAGGAAAATTGATAAATTTCAAACTGAAAATTAAGATGAATTTTTATCTTAATCTTTACAATCTAAATTCAGACGTCTTAGATCGCAACAATCCATCACGATCGAACCAAAATAAGAACGTGCGAATTTCATCGAAACGCCGCAAGACCATTCGTTAGTTTTAGGTGAGTAATATTCTACATCAACACTAGTTGGCTCTGTAAATTTTAATCGATTAGAAAACTATAATTCTTGGTTTTAACAAAAATTAGAATCACTGAACACTCACCATTGTATTCAAATGAGTCTGGAAATCCCAATCGATTAGAAAACTATAATTCTTGGTTTTAACAAAAATTAGAATCACTGAACACTCACTTTTATCTCCACCAAGCGCGTAAAGCAAGCCTTCAATTGCTACCAAGGAATGTCCTCCCCTGTTTAATGGAAGTTTTAATTTTTTTAGAAAATGAAAGAAAAACAAACATACCGCTTAGATTGCATTTGACTAATATTTCCCCAAGCATTTGTCCTTGGTTCATATCGTTCAGCATTTTTCAAGTTGGATCGGGAATCAATGCCACCCGCCACAAAAATTGTTTGGCTCAGCACAGCAGCTCCAAAAAAATTTCTTGAATTGAGCATTGGAGCGACAGATGACCATTTTCCTTCCTGGAAAAAGTGATTAAAATTTATTTAGAGACAGAACCATCCTCCAATGTGATTAGCTCACCCTCGGATCATAGCGTTCAACTGAAGACAAAAGATTTAGACCATCAAATCCGCCCAATACATAAAGGCTACCATTCAAAGCTACGATTTGTGTGCCTTGACGTTTTGTGGCCAATGATGGGACAGAAAACCAAGTGGATACTAATGGATCAAATCTTTCGACACTGTTTAATTCATTAATGCCATTATATCCGCCAGCAGCATAAATGATATCGTTTAGCTGACCCACGCCATGATTACTTCTTTTAGCTCCCATCGGAGCAACATCACTCCATAGATTAGTGCAAGGGTCAAAGACCTCAGCAGAGGACAAAAATCCCTGACAATTTTGCCCACCAACGGCATAAATGTGGCGATTTATTGATGCGACTCCTAATCCTAATCTCTTTTCATTGGTTGGAGCAAATTCTACCCAAGTTTTATCTTTAGGATCAAAAAACTCACATGGATACTGGATGTGAAATGTACCGCCGATGGCAAAAATGAATTCAGTCAAACCGTCTGGTTTGCGGTTCTGAGTTTTTGGTAAATTATCACATCTATTCTCGAAGGAAAGATGATACTTCATCGCATCGATCACCAGATCTTTGGCTTGATTATCTTGTTGAACCAGAGGTTCTTCAAGGATTTGATTAATCAAAAACATCCGATCAATCAATGCCAGCTTCACGTGGCTCAAAATTGTGAAAAGAAGATTTTTTCTGGATTTAGAATCATGTTTAATCCACCGGATGGCTGCTTCAAATATACTTTTTTCGGTGGCTGCATTGAGACTGTCATCAGAAATCAAGCTTATCAAATCTTGATAGGAGAGCAAAAGAAACTCGTTCGTCTGTGACACATCTTGGAAATTATTTACAGCATATTTATGGGAATGAATTTTCAGTTCCTGGCAGTTATGCAAATCAGCAAATGTTTTTATACCAAAACAGTTGGAAAAGTTCAATCCGTGGTGCAAGAATCGGCAGCACATTTCCTTGGCTTTATTTAATTGAAGAAAGTCGGATGCGACCAACAATTGGAAAACATTATTTTCAGTTAAGGTAAGTTTGCCCGTGTACATGAAATCTATCAACAATTTCAAAACAGCCGGATCTATTTCTTGAATGTGAACATCAGATTGACTCTTTTCCAGCATATCATCTGTAGATCGACGACAATTATTATTCGAAATGTTTTACTTCGAGAAAAAATCGCACTTACTATTAAACATGGCTTTGAAATAAGAACTACTGGCAGCCAGCACATTTTTGTGGGCCCAGACTTTTGTTTCGCCAGCTTCCAAAGTAATATCGCATAGTTGACCAATCATTCTCATTTCGTTCAAAACAGAAAGCACACTGAATATTTGGCTATCATCTTGGAAGTTTGATTGATCATGGCCAGATTCGATCGAACTCATCGTGTCGATTAGTTTTCTAACTGAACTAATGAGAAAATGAGGATGAATTGATAATGGTTTAATAGGTTAAAGCTCGAAACAAATTCAAAAAGACCCCGTTTCTTTTACATGGCGTTACAGAAAAAAACTCCGACTATTTTGCGGAACCGAACAAGATTGAAATAGTGTTCGCATGTCGTTTTTCAGCCAAATCCAGCACAGCTGGAAACACACCATTTTCTCTCATTGTTTTTTTTCCCTTAATTCACCATTTCACCATTGCTCTTTGTTTCGTTCAAAGCAGTTAAACTTTGATTTTTTCGTGAAATATAGTTCATCATGGATCAACCATCAACATCTAAAGGTATCAACACTCCATCAAGATCAAAAGGTATCAACACTCCATCAGCATCGAAAGTTTTTAATACTCCATCAACATCGAAAAATATTACCACCGCATCAACATCGAGAGATATTAACACTCCATCAACGTGTCGAGCCGGTGAAAGCATTATAACAGGGGCAAAGACCAGATTTTTTGGCGATGCTGATGAAATAGATTGCCGTGAAATTATTAAGCGAATCAAATATAATCCACACAATGGTTGCACTCAAAAATGTGCTAAGATCTTGCCAGTTATCGAAGGCTACCCAACACACAATCCATATTTGAAGCCGTATTTTTATAATTTTGCTCGAATAGCTGTCAAACAACCACATAATGAAATGATTGGAATTGTTTACCTGGCTCCTTGTGGTGTTTTACTATTATCCTACAAAGATATTGCCTGTTATCTCAAGTCTACGAAATTGATAAGCCAATTAAAATTGGAAAACTTTACTTTGTCCAAAAGTTTTCACATAAGTAATATGGAAGAAAAAGTAGCACAATTCAAGAGTGATGTTTCGGGAAAAAAAGAAAAAGTTCCAATTTCACTTTGTAAGGACGGCACAGATCCTAATCAACTAGCCTTACCTATTAAAGAATACATAAACGAACCAGAATATGAGCCAAGAACTTACGAGTTGATTAAAGATCTCGCCCGAACTATCAACCGGTGCGAAAAGTGTGATTTAAATGGTTGCGAAACGTGTACTTGTGCTAATTCAGTATGTTTCTTTTTAAATCATTCAAATCATTGTTCAATTGTAATTTACCTTTTTTAATTTTCGCTTTGTGATCTAGACTCTTTTTTACAAATACGATCGATTGTATCATTATTCTGAACATGCAATACTAGAATGTACTTCGGAGTGTAGTTGTGATCCGGATCATTGCAGATTCAATTTGACCAAGAGAGGACTAAGAATGGAATTTCAGATATATTCGATCAAAGGTAAAGGTTTGGCCGTAAGATCAACTCATTTCATCAGCCGGGGCAGTTTTGTGTTCAGCTATGCTGGTATTTTGACCAAGGTCAAAGACTCGGAATCTGACAATGACGAATATGTTGCTAATTTTGTTAGATTATACAAAGATTCAGATGGAAAATTGAAAATCAAAAATGCGGAGTTGTTTGATGATGATGAAAATTGTATTAATATTGATGGCTTGAATAAATCAAATGTTGCCCGCTTTTCAAATCATTCGTGTATGCCCAATTTATTTGTTCAATCAGTTTTGGTCGAAGCTAAAAAAGAAAAAGTAATGGTACCCATACTTTCTTTGTTCGCTATCAGGTACGTTTCGTGTTCTATCATTTTATTTTGATTGACCTCTAATTCTCGATTCTGATTGTAGAGACATATATCCTTTTGAAGAGTTATGCTGGGATTACAAGTATCCAAAAACGGATAATATAACTTTGAAATGTTTATGCGAATGTCCTACATGTCTTATCTTGTTGCGTTGATCTTTTGATCTTATTTGATTGAATACCGGGGCCATATCTCATCCATAATTTGATTCAAACATTTTTTTCACCAAATTTCACTTAGTAAATCCATGATATTAAGTGAATTGACTACATTTTTTTTTTGAATAAAA